>JAQIXG010004487.1:0-12856 GCA_034700105.1 Oconnorella tubifera
GTCCCCCCTCCCTCCGTTATAATGTAGATCCTTCCCCCCCCGGTGTGTAATTGTAATTAATTTTGTGTATTTGCATTTCATATAAATATTACTATTTCATTCGTAAGAGACCGCATTCATTTGATGAGTTAAAATGACTTTTTCCCTTTTTCTATTTTGGTCTAATTAATATTGAATTTTAATTAATATTGAAATTAATATAATTTATTTTCAATGTTATTGCATATTTTGAAATATATTATATGATAATCGCACATTCACAAAAAAATGTAGTTATTTATGAAATGTTAAATTAAAGATATATTTTCCTTAATTTGTTAATATTTTGTTAATGACATTTAAGGGAACAGTGTGAATTATAATATCAATCTCTTTCTCCCGTTGTGTAATTAACTTTCTCTTTTTGTCTAATTAATATATTATTTGTGACGGGTTATTTCATTTCCTAAATTGGTGAAATTAATATTGAATACTGTGTAATTAATATTTATTATTTGCAATTAATATTCCTCTCCCCAGCCACTCTCCACCCCCCCTCCCCATCATTTGAGGGGTTATATCTAGTATACTCATAATTGATAATTACTGTCAATATACTACTGCATCAGTATCTAAATTCAAGCTGATAGCTGTTTGTACAACTGTATAATGTCTTCGACGTCGTCCTACGTCCTTCGACGGTTAGACAAACGTTAAGCTGTTATTGATTGATTGATTAATCAATGGACTAATTTGTTTCATTTTTGTCTTGATATAGCACATGGCAAATGAAGCTGAGGCTTTAGATGCTATGAATAATCTGAATGGTTACAATCTAAGGGGAGGCTGCATTAATATTGAGGTACATTTTCTAGTTTTTATTTTTCAATAATTAATTTTCAGTTATATGTACAACTTTAAGATGGAATAAGGTGATGTATAATAAATAAAACATTAGTACTTATTGAAAGTTAGGTAGAATTAATTCTTTACTTAATTATAAATTCTAATATTTAAATCTATTTGATGACTTATTGTTAAAGTGTCTTTTCGTTTTAACTTTGAATGAGATAATTTGATATATTAAATTACATTGCTTTATAATTTATAATTGAATTCATTTCAATTTGTTTATTTTATTTTGCTATCTTTTTCAGTAGTTGACTTTGTGTCGTAATTTTTAATTTGATTTGTCTTTAGCTGTCAACCAAAGAGACGCAGGGGAGAAGTTCCGAGTTGTAAGTTCTATTCTTCTATTTATATGTTTACTGCGTTATTTAGTCAAATAGAAATGAATACATTGCTTGTTTTTATGTATATTTCTCCTTTAAAAACTTGACGTAGGTATTTGAAGTGAATGAATTACGTTGTAGCCGCAATTAAAAATACTACTTGTAGTATTGTAGTATTTAAAATCAGAGGCATTCTCTGTTAATGATGATAATTATTTATTTTAAAACACTAAAAAAAATTTATTTGTTATTTTTTATGGCAATTGCTATGCATATCAGTGACGGGTATTTTCAAACTAGTATATTAATATCATTTGGCACAGCTTATATTCGTATTTAATGCATTAATATATCTTTTTGTCCTATTGCTAGTTTTAAAATTATGAATTTTCAAAACTGGGAAGGTTTTAGTGTCATTTTAATTATATTTATATATTTATATAATCAGTTTTATTCTATCCATAAATATTGTAAATTAATGTTTTGACTATTGCTGGTAACTCGACAAATTGACCCCGAATACATTAACCCGACAAATTAGCCCCGTCAATTTATTTTGTTGCCTAACTTGGACTAACTCTAAACTTAACCCAAAATCTAATCCTAAGGTCTAACTGCAACCCTAACCCTAAGAACTAATAGTCGGGGTCAATTTATCGGGGCTGATTTGATAGGTCTTGACTATTGTTATAATTATTACGCCATGTGTGCTGCAGTGCGGCTGGTAGTGGTGTTGGTGTCTCAGTCGCGCCCGGTGTTACCGGTGGGTTCCGTATGTCGACACCTCAACGTAATGGTTGCGCTACTTTGATCAGCGCACCACGAAGGGAGACCGTTGGTGTCAGGTTTGTGTCTAGCGCTATTTTGTCCTGCTTTATTTATTTCAGTAAATTTTAACATTTGTATTATTAATGTCTGTTTATATTGATTGGTATGTATTTCTAATCATTTGTATCATCATTTGTTATCATTTATATCATTTATATCATTTATATCATTTAAATATATATCTTGCATGAAATACTTTTAACTTAATTTAATATGCATTTGGTTTAAATTTATGTTGCATTCTGGATGTCTAATATTGGAAATGATTAAATGTTGTCTAGAAATTATTGTTATATTTTCAAAGAATTAAATGCTGTACGGATTATGACTAAATACTTTCTAATACTATTTATAATTCTTTTACTTTTCTACAGGCAACATTTTTTATTTATTTTATATTTAATCATTTATATTTGATTATTTATTTTATATTTCATTATGTATTTTATATTTCATTATTTATTTCATATATTCACTATCTATTCTATATTTTCTTGTAAACTTATTTTATATTTCATTACATATTTCATATATTTAATTATTTATTTTATATATTTCATTATTTACGCTCTCACATTAGAACTCTCCACTCCGGTCTAACGCGCGGCGCTATCAACTCTTCCATGCGGTTTGACCCCTACTCAGCTACCGCCCTTCGCGCCCCCCTCACCGCTGTCCCCACATCGCATCCCCCCGTCGCAATCGCCTACGAAACGTCGTTCGGCTACGACATACAACCCACGACGGTTGTCCGCGCCGTTCCCCCCTTGCCGGACGGTTTAATGACGGGGGGCGCAATATCTGGTAACGACGCGTTTGCCCGGAACCTCCTTCAGTTGTATGCCAAGGATCCCAACGCGTTTGACCGGTATTCTAAAGATACGCTGGTTCGGAAAACGATGGACATTCAGCAGATGCCATTGCAGGTGGGTGGGGCTATGATAGGGGGAGGAGTCATGGGTGGGGGGATGACGATGATGGCAGCCCCTGATGAGCAGTACTACAGAGGAGCTCAGAGGGATTATTATGACACTAGGATGCTGTCTAGGTAAGGTTTGGTCATAACGTGAATATGTCCTTTAATTGCGTTTATTTTATGACGATTGTTTATATTTTGTGTCTAGTGGTTGTATAAAGGTGAATAAAAAACAGTAATAAAATAAATACTACTAAAACTCTGGAACTTTTGATGTTCGTTTCTATTTAATATTAATTACGAGATTATTTGTATTGGATTCGTGTGTTTTGAGGTTATTTGTGTGATACCTGCATTTATTCAGTTTAATAAATGCAGGATGCAAATGCTCGTGTTTCTTTGCATATGTGTTTCTCTCAATATTTTATCCACGAGGTTTTAATTAAATTAGACATTTTAAAATGCAAGTTTTACGAATATTTTCATTATTAACTCGGATTTCTTATTTTACCTATTTTTTCCAGGGGTCTAGAGAGCACGTATGAAGGTGCCACCATGATGCCCCCTGCCAGTCACTTACTCGGCGGCATAGGCTACCAGAGTTATGCCAGTCCGGCCCCGGTGCGAGGCCCCATTGCGTACGCAGGTCAGTTGCCAGCATGGGGTGGGGTTCCTACAGGACATCATGTGTACACGCAGTTTGAATGACTTTTGGTTCCCAGTCAGTCGTCATTGAGATGACGATGATTTGGACGGAGGCAGCAGATTTGAGTTTGTGTAAATTACTGAGGAATTTTAGTAGTAAAGATTGTGAGGGATAGGGAGAGAAAGAGGAAAGAAGATTTGAGAGATGTGGATAATGGATAAGAAAAGAATGGGTTGTAATGAAATAGAAGTGGTAAAGTTAATAGGATTTGTTACTAGATAGGAATTAGGAGTTTTTGATATAAATAATAGTTGTGAAATTTAAATTCGCAACTCGAAATTGAATTATGAAGCTAACTAATGGCAATGCTAGTCTGAGATATGGGTATGGATAACAGATTTGCCATCAGGATAATGATAATGTTGGTTTTAAATTAAGAAGGATCGAAAACAGTTGTGTAGATTTATCAAGTTGGTTTAGAAGTAAGATTAAGTTTTGGTTTAGAAAATAGATAGAAACATAGAAAAGTGATGCGGATAAAGAAAGATCATAAGTAATGAGTTGCGGTAGAAGTCATTGACACAAAGTTTCAAAGTTTGAAGTTAAGAAGTATAAGATTATGTTGTCTAGTGACTGGTATTCCGACACAATGACCTCGAATACACTAACCCGACGAATGCCCCTTTAATCTGTTTATTAAACCCTAACTAATCTTAAACTTAACTCTAACCTTAGCTCTCACCCTAATTTCAATCCTAGCTCCAATCCTGATCTAAGAATTAATAATTGGGGCCAATTTGTCAGGGCTATTTTGACGGGTAGTGACTGATTGATCGTTGACTGATTGACCATTGGCTGATTAGTGACTGTCATTATTTTGTGTTGTACTCTATCGACTCTGAATGAAGATATGATCTGATGATATCTTTTAAAATTGATCATGTTTTCATGATTAATCAGAGGATGGATTGATCAGTCGAAATCATCAATTTAAGATTTATTTTCAGTCGGCAGTGAAATTTAATGTTCGATAAACTTTAATGTATGTCTATAGTATTTGATAAGGAATCGTTAAATCATCAGTTTTCAGTTGGTATTTGATTGGTTTGTAACGAATTGTTGACTCGCGTTTAACCATTGACTGATCGTGTATATGGCAGCTTTTTGTTTCCGATGTCGTTATTATTAATGCACCGTGTAAAATAACGCAACTTGTTCGTAATTCTGAGGCGGGTAACATGTAAATTGGCCAAGATTATTTGGCAGAGCCGCTGTTTTGTCTTCGCGTGTACGTAGCTTATAGAAGTAGATTGTATTTCTTCCGTTAGTCATCTTTCTTTAAAATAGCGTTTTTATTTTCAACTTAATAGAATTATGGTATCGCTAAAATTTGCAGACTTAGCATCCAACCACATTCAAGATGGATTAGTTGAAAAATTTATATTGGAAATGTAAATATTTTGTTTATTAATGAAATGGATTTTTTAAAATCTAAACCTAAAAATGGTGATGTTAGTATAGTACAGTAATATATACAGGGCAAACGATGGGCTAGCAACTTTTAATGAGGGGCCTCATTAACAGTTGCTGTGCATGTCCAAATGAAAAAAAGTCCTTTCAAGTCCAACTATTACCCATCACAAAATGATTAGTTAAAAAGAAATTACTTCACTCAAGTTGTGATTGAAGTTTATTATGTTTCATATAAGTTTTGAATTTACTGGTATTAGTTATATTAGTTCAAGCTATTTATTGTTGACTTTAATTTATTTGCAATCACGAGTAGTAGTAGTAGTAGTGCCAGGATTTAATTTTTGCAAGTTAGTATCATAAATGACGCCTCCTATTCTAATGAACTCTCAAAATCTGCTTGAGTTTTGTGCTTCTGTAAGCTGTTGTGCTTCGGTGATTTATCTTGTGTGATTTAGTTCCGTGTGTTTATCATTGGCAAAAGTTTGTAATATTTTTTAATTTAATTAGGCGACCATATTTTATATTTATACTTCGCTTCTGTTTGTTTCAGTATTGGTTTAGTTTAAATTTTAATGCGCTGTTTTTAAGTTAATGAAATTTAAGTGAGAAAATCAAAATTATAATTTCTTGCGTATTTGCTAATATTTTCTAGAAATTGAAGAATTCATATTACATGTATTTATTGTATTTTAATAATTCTGACTTTTATAAATAAATGGAACTGCTCGAGTCAAATCTTAATTTCTGGATTAAGACTAATTTTTTAACTATTTTTGACAAATTTCTTTTTTATATGATTAATAAATAAAATCAATTCAGAGATTTCGTTGTTTTTGGGATTAATTGATGCCAAAATACGTTAATGTAATTATGCTTTGTAATTATTTTAAATATAATTTTAACCATCGTTTTATTTTTGGAGTAATATGTTGTTAGATTTAAATTGATTTTCTTTTTATTAAGGTATATAGATTATTATCATCTAGCTATTGTCAAAATATGATTTTCTTTAAAAGTTAATAGTACCTTACCCGTTTAGCGGTTTGGTACTTGTCCTAAGTGAAAGTTAAGTTTTGGTACAGTAAAAACTTTACTATTTGGTTGCACCCAAATTTGTATTTTGCTATAAGTTAACTATTAATTACACTGGTATTTAATAGTTGACACAAATTAAAAACATCTAAGGCCAAATAGTTATTTTGTACAAACTTTTTTCATTGAATGGTAAAAAATGTGTCTAAAATTCCAGCGGAGATTTTTTTATTCCGTTTTATTTTTTATTAATATTGGAAAATTTCAGTTCAATTTCAGTTCAATTTCAGTTCAATTTCACTTGTAGAAAGTATATAAGGATTCAATTTTTTCAGTTGTAATTGCTTTTATAAATATTGGAATTTTTATTTAATTAATGCAAAAAATGTGCCACAAATAGTTCTCTTTAGATGAGGTGGTAGTGATTTTGTTGTTTCTGTGGTTGCTTTTTGTGCTGATGTGACATTAGGCAACAAATAAATGGTGATTTTGTAACTTATTTACTTTTAAATGAGTTTAATACTTCAGTAAACGCGATTGTTTAAAAAAAATTAAGCCTATTTTAATTGTAAGCATCTTTTAATAAGACAAAGTATACAATTTTGTTGAAAAGAAAATTTATGTCCATCATATTTGATAAATAGCCCTTATTTAAAGCTTGCTACATATAAGTAAGCTTGTGTTTGATATAATTCAATGATTTCAATTTGCACATTTTGCTGTGTTGGGTTAAGTGCACAATATTCGTAGCAACATTACACAGCACACTATGTATATTTAGTTTCTTCAATAATAAACGTCGTCATTCGTCCATTCTTCATGTTGTGTTTTAATTAATAAAGCTATGAGCATTTGTTGCAATAATAAAACATTATGAAATTGTATTAGTGAGTTAAAATCTTTACTAAAGTAGTTTCTAAATTGTTTTACATTGTAGGCAAGGATCATTTTTTGTTTTTAATAAACTGACCTTTTTCAATTTAATATATAATATATATTAATAATTATCGGGTATTATAGGCTATTAAACTATAGCAATATCTGATCTAATAATCTAATATATCTAATTCAATATAATATATAATTATTTTGGTAAGTATTTCTAGATGATTGTAATTTAAATAATTAAATTATAGTAAACAAAACATCAATTGCTTAAATGAAATTGATGAAAAAACTGCTGTACTAATGGAGCATCACGCAATGATTAAGAATGCAGTGCTATAATTCAACCAAGTGTCTGCTGAATGCCTGCAATAGTCTCTCTTTCACTGTCTTTGTGGTTGCGATATAAATGATGCGCATTTTGCGTGTTCAGTCAGTCTTATCGACTTTCTTTGGATTTTTCTATAATTTGAGATAGATAATAGAAGTGACTAGCATAGATCTAGTTTTTATCGTCTGATTTTTCTAATTCTATCTGAAATACCGTTAGATATATTACTTTTAATAGTTCTAGTTATTAAAATATTCGTGATTTTTAAAATACATAATTTTGCACTGTGTCACAGCAATAGTGTGACAAATTGCAGAATTTTACATCTTTTGCACGAGAAATTAGGCTTAATATGCATGATAAATTAGGATATAACTAATTAATTGTATGCATGCAGTGATAAGTCTACAAGGTAAATTTGGACTCGCTATAAGTAGCTGGCATAGGAGTTTTACGTAAAAGACTTTTACGTAAAACTACTCTTAGTAAGTCCCTACTTTTACTAAAAGTATGGACTAACTTAAAAGTTAATATAGGTTACACAACATTATAGCTTTTTTATGAAATCATTGAAATTTATGAAACTAATGAAATCGATAGATAATAAGATTTGATCGGTTCATGTCATGACTTTTATTGATATTATTAAAATAAAAAGCGTTCAATTATCTAATGCGATACTGAAAGAGGACGACACTAATATCACGATGCGGAGATTATCAGCTAAAAGTGGACGACAAAAATCTCTCGGTGAAACAAAATTGTGTGAGATTGTTCAAAGAAGGGTTTGTGGAAAATTTATTTCTTTATTACAAGTTATTAATTTTTTAAAATGACTACAAATTCCAAGCAGTAGGCCTGCAAATAATCATGAAGACAGTGACGCTTAAAAAGTATCTTTATTTTAAACTTTCGATTATAATCAGCAGTTTAAGCAATACTAACTGTTTTATTTTTTATTTAGTATTCTTGTGTTAGGACTGGGGTTAATTGTGATTAGAATTTATGCAACTTTAGTGCAACATAATCTCTTACCAAAAATACAAATTACCCTTAAAATAACAAATAAGCATTAAATATATAAGTTTGTAATTGTATTCTGATTGGTTAATTTACTGTAATGGTTAACATGTAAGGTAAGCTTATAATTATTGCAGGCTATTTAACGCATGCTAATTGCAATTAATTACTTAATTATTTAATTACTAAGGCAAGTTGGCCTAGCTTGTCAGACTGGTTGACTCCGTTATCACCTGTAGGCCTAATTAATAATTGCTAAAACCTTTCTTGAACCCGGTGACTTGTGTGATATCATTTATTTTGTTTATATTAACATCTCTTCATGATTCTCAACATCATAAATTGTTATATAATAATAAAGATGAATATGCACACTCTTACATTTTTGGCCACCGGTTCACCGTGTATATCATGGTATCCCACTGGGCTAGTCCAATCTTTTCAGGGTGCGTAGAGAATGCAAAAACACTCACATTTCAAGATGAATATAAGAAATGATTTTAGTTCGGGAAAAGTAAGATGTAACTAAGGACATAATAATCACACTCTTTGTAAACAAATAGTTCTAGAAGAGTTATTTTTATGTTTAAATCAGAGTGAAATTATGCAGGCTTAATATTTCATCCGACATTACTCGCTAAGTTTGACTGATTGATTAGACAATTTCGGCAAATGTATACATCAAACAAACGGAGCGACGGATAGCTATAATGCTCTTGCTTTAATAAAGACCAAAGCGATATTGTAATATTTTCCTTTGCACTCGTTGAACTTGCGCATCTGCCAATGGTAGCCGGCGTGGTATAATTGTGAGACAGACTCCGGACAAATGTACCATGATCCGTCGCTTTATTGCGACGAGATGAATACAGCGCGAAACTGCGAGGGTTTGGAGAATGGACAGGAGATAATTTCCCATTTTCGATAGTCCAAAGTCTTAGTGAAAGTTTACTGAAATGAAAATATACAGCAGGCCTATGATCAGTTAAAATGTATATAAAACAAAACTAGCACGAGGTAAAATTAATCTAGTAAAAGAGTACATATTTCCTTCCGTATAATTATAATATTTTGAGTCATTTGCTATAGTTTTGTAGTTTGTGCAACTTTGTTAAGGTTGTTTTGTTTTGCATATTGTATAATTATGCAATTATGAACTTTGAATGTTATAATTGAGAATTTTGATATAATCTTCCTACAATAAATCTCTGTTAATCAAAAAACATCGCTCTCGTATCAAACTTGAATAATCTTCAATTCATTTTTCGTTCTTCCCCAGAAATTATTACTTAGATGCGCCACTAGGAGAGGGGGGGGGGTGGTTTGTGAAAGGCCTTGAGACTCCACATTGTCTTTCGAGCGTAATCCACTTACTTCAAGTGAATGCCGCACAATGAAATATCGCCCAATTTTATGATGACATGAAATTGAACACTCTACTAGGATCACAGTAATGTTTCTGAGACGAATTTTGTCTTCGCTTTGGATACTGCGAATATCGTCTATAGAGAACATCAAGTGAAATTATTTGTCTTGCAGGGTGCATTGTTAAAACGAGCCATTACGCTAGACCTCGCGTTGGGTATATAACTTCTGAAAGTAACTGTTTGGAGTTGACGCTTGATTACCTCTTACGATGATTGCGCATTGCTCGTTCCAAATTTGATCATTTTGCACTGAGTTTTCTTATTAAGTAAAATATACAATCGAGAGGATATTTGAAATCACTTTAGCTGGATAGTTTGTTTGAAATCTGCATCTAACTTTTATTAAAATATCAGTATGCTGATTTTAGTAAAATATCAGTATAATATGCTAAGATTATACTGACATGGTTTTTTATTGGTAATTATTTGCTTTTAGATGCATATAATAGATAGAGAGCAAGGTCACGAAAATCATATTGAAGTGAATCAGGGATGTAACGATTGCAATTTTTGTAAATTTCTTTATAATTTGAAGAATTCGACAACATTCACTGAGCACAATTCAGGTATATATAATGTATTTTATAATGATATTTTATAATGTATTATGTAAAAATTTTTTTTTCAATAGTTTAATTTCATCAAGAAACACAAACAGTTACAAATAAAATTACTCTAAAAAACAGTTACTCCAATAACTGTATTTTAAATTCACATTTATTTAACAATGTAATTATGTTATAAATTTGATTATGTGTTGTGGTAAGGATAAATTGACAGTAAAAGTCCTAGGCGTACTTTTAACAATGTAAGTTAGTAATAATTAAATCATTACACATGTGTTTTTTGTAGATAATATTAACGAACCACTTACACGTGATTCAAATATAAAAGGCAATGACATTTCCTTTTTTCTCGATTCATTTAAATCATTCGACGCCAAGCAAGGATCCATTTTGCTGCCAAACTTTAAAACGATTTCGAACTTTTCAAAGACCCGCAGTGATAAATCAACATCCAGAGATCTCTCGGTGGACCCCTGCGCACTCGTGCCTCTCCCCCCCTCTGACGAATCAGTCGTTAAAATGAATCAATCCCAGAATTCCCCGCGCTATCACGTGATTCAACCGATCGATTTCCGACATGTTGAGTCAACACGTGACTGTCATGGCAACCAAAACAATGAGAGAAAAAGTGTAGATTTATTATTAAAGTTTTTGATAGAGAATCAATTGAAGGATTATTTTAAAAGATGTGTTTTGGAATTTATTTTCCGCTCAAATCAATGCTTATTGGATAGAACATCTTTGGATGCTGAGGTTTGGGAGTTGTTGGCGGAAGAAGATGATAAGTGTACAGATCTTTTTCTTTTCAGTTCTAACATTGTTAATGAGGATTCATTGGCAATTGTAAACATAGGACAAAATTTCAGTGAGCAACTTGAAGATGAGGGCAGAACTTTTAAGCCAATAAGTATGCATCGACCAAGTTTAGACTTTGGAAAAATGATGGTTAGTATACTTTAATATCTGCACATATTTTACTTGAAATATAAGTGTAATTATTATTTTGTAGTGATTGTTTTATTAATGATATATAAATTCATTTTAAAATAGCTCTAATCTGTGAAAGTTTTAAAAGTAACAATTAAATCATACGATGACTTGCATGCGAACAAAGCGAAAATCATCGATTTCTAGTCAATTATGAAACCCATAATTTTTCGAAGATCAATTCATCAAAATTCATCAAAGGGACTTTAAAATATTAAACTTTCATGTTGATGTACACTTTATATGATTAATGTTGTGTCACAACCTTGGCTCTGTATATGACTCGTCGCGATTCGAATTCTGGATTTTATCTCGTGTCATAGAGAGCAAAATGTCAAAGCTATTGATCGCAGCATGTCTTCCCTTGAATGATCATCAGTTATGCTAACTTTATATAGAAACAACAAAGACATTTCTTGAACATTTTCGATTGCCACAAGCGCTTAATTTTCCAGACGCCTTGACCGAGTCAGATATTTTATGTTCTGCGCGACACTTTAACCCGCGCTAATAAAGAACGCGTTCAATCATCGACGAAAAGAACGATGAACCTCATTCGAGATAGATTAGTGAACTAGGATGGATAATTTACAAGCGTCGCACGCTGCAAGGTGTTCGATTTTACATCGTAGAAAGTATTCTTTAAATTTGATTAGCTTTTTGAAACGGATAGTAATATAGGGCCTAGGTTTGTTTTATTTGTATTCTTTGTTTTAGACAGTCGTTCTTTTGCAAGTTTTAAAAGTTCACAGGCCATATACAGTAGGTTACATATAGCGTTATTACGTTTGTAACCATAAACGTTGCTTTTTCTGAACGCGTATGCGTGACCGTAAAATGTAAAATATAAAATTTTCATCTAACGTACATTAAGTGTTTTAACATCAAGGATAAGTTAATTTAAAGCTCTCGTTCAAATTTGTTACATTTTTTACGAAGAACAGATCTCGAGACACTAGACTTTCTTTTAGCTTTCATTTTATAATTTTCGTAAAAAATATATTGAAACTATTATAGCCTATATGTTTTCTTTATTTGCCATATATGGTTTTACTAACAGTTATTAATAAAAATATTTATCTCTCATTTCCTGTATGTTCTGTCTATGATTTATTGACAGTCATTGGCGTTATCTGCGGATAATACGGAGTTAATAGACTTTTTTATCCGCTTGTGCGGATCGATTACGATTCGTGTGTGGATACAGCAGCAAATTATTTCAATCTGTACAAATTTAAATAAAGCGCTAACTATCGAATTGCACATTTGGATTAAAACTGCTACTAAAATTCAGGGTCTAGTTAATGTATTTTAATCAGATACTTTTAACAATACCTCAATGTATGTAACGATCATTTTATTTCCGTTGAAATCATCATTCATTGTTAACTACTTGGAAAACCGTGAAATATTTATTTATTATTTATTTATTTATTTCAGAAACTGATCAAATTTATAATAACACTATATAAGGCAGCAAAAGATCAGATCCAGGAATATCAGGTCATAAGACACTAGTGATATCCCTTCACTG
>JAQIXG010004488.1:0-12849 GCA_034700105.1 Oconnorella tubifera
AACTTTTAAATGTGTAAATATTTGAACGTGCTTGTGCAAACTATTAACTCTCTGTGTACTGTAAATTAATAGTAGATGCTATCTTTGTATTTCTTTTACTATGTATTTAATCTATATTTATTTTATGATGTCAATTTGCATTGCTATATTTTGTTTATTATTAATATTTTTAGTTTTAGATCTACAATAAAAAATAAAAAAAATTGAAGATTAATATGTTAATAAATAATTATTCAAACATAATAAATATATATATATATATAATATTTATATGTATTTAATAAATAGTAATTTAATTTAATAAATAGTAACTGAGTAATTTAATTTAATAAATAGTAATTAAATGCAAATTAAATTTAGTAGTTTAGTAATGGATTAGTTAAGTGTCTAATTCTGCAATAATTAATTCAGACAGTTTCTGCAAATATATTTAATCAAATATTTGTATTTAAACATGATCAAATATGATTTATTCCAGCAGGGTCGAGACCTTCTAGTCTTGCATCCTTGTCTGTGTCTTTCCTTTTCCTTAATCTACTTATTTTTTGACTTGTTTGACAAATTTACTTCTTACTATTATTAATTTCAAATAAATATATATTTTAATTTTTTTTTTTTAAGAAAATTGAAGTTCTTATAATGTTGCTAAGTTTCATTGTATTATTGTAACTCAGCCAAGGCACATCTTCGTCAGTCTATTCTTGCCAGTGAAGAGTCAATCGGTATCATCTGTCAGTATAACCGACTTCAGTCACTGCATAAAAATCTTAAACGATTTCATGACAGGTATATAATGAATTATTTATAATGTTTAAGAATTATTTTGAAACTTATCCGATTGTATTGTTTATATTATATATCTTAGTACTCCTATCTTCTGGTAGTTATTGCCAGTACCTTAGTGTTGTTTTTTAAAAATAAATTTTAAGATTTTGATATATTCTTATCCTATTGGAGATTTTAGCATGAAACTTACAGCGTCATTGTAAATTCAATGCGTTAGAACAAAATTTTAATGAAATCATGACTAGCGTAAAAAACTTATAAATTTGCATTTAATTTTCAATTTTCAACTTTTGTAAATTTATCTAAATTTTAAAATTTAGATACTTTAATCTAAATTTCACTTGTTTAAACTTAATGCTAACTATGTTGTGTTAAGAATGTTGTGTTAGAATGTTGTGTTAGTTTATATATTGTTGAAGATGCAAAAGAAAATTGGGTAATGAATTTTAGTTATAATATAAATTATATAATTTCAGATCAATGCATGTGTTTTCTTTATTGGAGGAGGAGGATGATTTCACGGAGCTCTTACTGGCCCCTGATATTACGCGTGGGTACTTTTTTGTTTATATTTAAAAACATTGATTTGAGTGTTTTAATAAATTATAAATATTACAACTTTAATTTTTTTTTGAATTAAAATGTCTATAGAGTACAATTTTTGTATTACAATCTCTTGCGTCTGAGATTAAATATTTTTATTTAATATTGCGTGTCATTGACGATTGCAGCTAAAACAAAGAAATTAGCTGAATTGATACAACCGGATTTTCCTAAATATAAAGTTGAAGATTTTTTCCATCGACTGGTATGTAATTGATTATTCTGTAATTTTGTTGATGTAGTAGCGTTCCCAAGTAAGAATTATGACCCTGTTAATAGTCATGTGATATTATCATTTTATTTCTGAACACTCAGTTGAAAGCATGTCACTAATAACATTATTGTGCTGATGTCACAACTGACATCAGACAAATCAATAAGTTGTACAATTACATTGCAAATTTTCTTTATATTCAGTCTATTTGTTTGTGTATAAAATTTTGAAGTTAAAAATGTAGTCAATATTGAAATGTTACTAGTTCAATTGCTTAACTTTTAATTGTTTGATTATTATTTGGTTTTCATTACAAAATAAAAACAAAAATACACACCATTTTCTTGTCATATTCTTACCCGAATCAGATTAAGTTTTTTTAAAAAAAATTAAAACTATAAAATTAAAATTAAATTTTTTAAAATTTTAAAATTATGCCTCCCCCATTCATAATATTATATCATCCCTATATTATAACCCTCTCCAAATATTGTAACCCAGTAAAGACATTTTTTACAGTAAGGAATCTTGATGGCTGGTTTTGGGGGGTTAAGGGGGGGGGTGGCTGAAATTGGATAATAAAAATTGAATTTAAACTAGGCCTACTGCGATTTAGTTTAAAATTACTAATGAGCATTTTTTCAATTTACCTTTTTCTGAATATAATAGGGTTGTTTGGCCATTTTTTCTGCACGTCACTGCTGGACATCCCCAAGGAAAGTGTCGATGATTAAACGCAGAGATAAAGAGGAATTTGGTTTTAGCATTCGAGGAGACTGCCCTGTAATAGTTGCTACTGTTGAACCGAATAGCTTGGCCCAGGTATTATCTAAGTTTTCGTCTTCTATTTTTCATTCTTTGCCTTATAATCAGCGCGTTCATTTACATATGTCAGTATTTAATTAATTATTACTTGTGGATAAAAGTTGAAATTGTTTTTAGTTATTAATTTAATAAGTATTTTAATATTGAAAAAATTACATTTTGTAAAATTTTTAATTACATGAATTTAATAATTTTCTTAATAGTATGCATTTATTTAAGTTTTTGGTTGCCAATCTTGGCAATTTTTTATTTTGTCAAGTGCAAAGTTTCTATTACTTTTCATTGGCAGATGCAATGTATATTTTTCAGTAATATTATAAATGTCAATGTCAGTTTCCGATAATTATAATTTACAGTTGTAAACTACTATCTAAGTTTGAGAGCAATTATTTTTTACACACTGTCATTTAGAGAACTAAATCTGTTCATAGTTGCATTTATTAATTTAACATTTAAAACCTTTCACAATTCTTTAATATAGTTTATCTAGATAAACAAGTCAAGTATCATTTACACATTTATTTATGTTAACACTGGACCTACCCGAATGATTAAATATATGTAGAACTAACTATATTTAGCAAAGTCAATATATTCTCCTTTTTTAAGACAACATATTTAATTTTTTAAACCTACATTTAGTTTTATTGAAATGTTTCCTTACACAGGAAGTTGGTCTTGTGATTGGCGATTTTATAATCACAGTGGGAGAGGACGATGTCAAATGGATAAAACACGACCTGGTAGTAGAAAAGATTCGAGCTTACGACTCAGCAGTTACATTAAGTGTTGTCACTCCAATAGACCACAATTACATAGATCCAACCAGTCCTCCAGCATTTTCAAGACCTTCTAAGTTTACGTCAAGTTTACGATCAACGGAATCATCAACGAATAGCGCGATTCATCACAAAGCTCAAACCATGACCTATATATCGGACTTTAAAGTTAAAGAACGACCGCTTTCGTCATTCTCGTGGAAATTAAGAAAGCGAAGAAGTCGTTCGAAGGATAATCTTGATTCGCCGCGAAGAAACACAAGCAGTCAGAGTTACGGATAGATTTAACTGTGCTCGTAATTTTATAAAGTGCAATTTTATTTTATTGTTAACAGGTGGCTTGTTTAAAGTGAGGATAAACTCTAAAATAATTTATTTTTAAGGGAACGTGAGACTGTCAAGTGGAAAGTGGTTCAATAAAATCTAATTTTAATATCTAATTTTAATTTTATGTCTGTTTTGTTGTAAATCAAAAAGAAAAACATACAAATTTGCTATATGTAGATTTCGTTTCTGTTGCAAATTTTGAAGTAGTTGAAAACTATTCCTTTCAAAACATGTTTCTAATATGTTTAGTTTTAATTGAGAATTATACTTTTTATAGTGGTGGCAAGTATGCATACCCCATGATACATTCATCTCAGTGATTGTTTAGATAAATGTTTGTTTAATAAACATGAAGGATGCATTCTAATTTAATAACTGAGAATGAATATTGTATTAAATAATTGTTTTTTCAGTATGTATTCTAAGCGCTAGCAACACTTTAAATAAGCTTCTCTGTAAAATATTTCTTATTATACACATTGAAAGTTCCAGACTTTCAGTAAAATCAGTATTAAATATTTTATTGATATATATATTCAGTATAAAGTCCAATTCACACTGCGAGTTGTGGCTGTTGACATTTGACCGAGTCCGTGCATAGTCAGTTAATGATCCATGAATCGTTGAATAAAGGCAGTGCACCTAGTGTACGGCGGTTTATTATCAATTAATGTGATTATTCTTACGATCATGATAAATCATCTATTGGTGATCCGTTGATCTTCAATGGATTGTCTACAAATGAATTAATGATACACAGACTAAAACAAATCAATGTGGCAGTCTGTACCTATTTGACTTTCAGAAAGGAACCAGAAATACTTTATACACCTATGATAACAATTTAGCTTTTTAAGTTTTACTTGCTTTGAAGAATATAAATTCAAATGCTTAATTGCTTAGTATTTATCTTTTACATAAACTACTTCCTATAAGATTTTTATATTTATTATTTGCAAGTTAATGAACTTCAGAACATTTTATTTTAATACTATTCACTGTTTCATAATGTCGATGACATTGAATTTTATAATAACTAATTCTTAATTGAAGTTTCAAATGTGAAAAGAATAATTGAAAATTTTAGTATTGATAATTTTTGATTTTTGATACTTTTTCAACTAGCATTAAAACTGGTATTGTATAATCCTTTATTTATCAATTAAGTTAATAAAGCTCAAAACTCGCCGGTTCATTATGAGTTGCATTGCGACGTCCGTTGCGTCGTACTTGCGTCGAGTCCGTTGTGATCACTTTGTGTACTTTAGCATGAACGTGAATTCACTGATACGACGCGTCAATGCATGAAAACGCAATGTGTCGTTCGTCGAGAAGCGAAACTGAGCCATTTGCTGCTTTAATCCATATTAAACATAATTGTATTGAATCAATGGTCAATCAAGTACTCATCGGGTAGATATAAATCTACAAATATTTGTGTTTTGTTATAAATACTTGTCAAAGATTAAAACTTGATCTTTGATCAAGTAAAAAACAAATTATCAAAACTTGATATTTTACCAAATCGCCTGGTATGGTTTTTTCATGCGACGACCTTAATTCTATTTTTTAAATGCTGCTATTTACAACATTTGTCCAAAAATTAACACATTTTCCATCAACAACTTTGATTATTTGCAATATTTGTGTCTTATTAACTAGAAGAATATGGCCTCTTCTAATTTTTTGTTAACAAATATTTTGGTTTCACTTCTTTATTGCGGTGTCACCCAGTGCGGTATGCATCCCCCGCACCCCTTTAGTGACGCCACTGAGTTCCGCGCATGTCCACCACGCGACAGATTTCAAGATCTACAGCGTCCTTGTGGACTTTTTTAAACAACGGTCGATATTGAGCAACCGATAACAGTAAGTTTTTTACTTTTAAACTTATATGTTCATTTTGTAATCTTGAAAGCTTCTGTTTAATGCAATGTAATGCAAAGTTAATATAATTGTTATATATAAGAACGGATGTACGGACTAAATGATGTTCGTACGTCTTATATCTTCTATAATAACAATATTGTGCAATATTATATTCTCGGTTACTCGAGTTTTTTTTACTCTAAACAATAAACCGTTGTGATTTTTAATATTTGATGACTTGTCAATTTATTTGGTTTAAATATTATAAGCTGAAACTAAGTTTATATTTTCGCATGATACAGATAATGATAAATTCTAGAAACTCATCAGTCAAAAAAATTGTTGCATGCTAATTTGGTATTAACTTCACGCGGCTGTTCTTTTGATATTGTTACTGCAGTCCAGCTTTAGTAATCGATTTTTTGGACAAGGATTTCTAGGCTGTTATAATAATTATATTAATTTAGCAATTAGGGCCTAGCTGTTGTGTTAGAAGATAAAATATTTATATTGTTGATGAAATATCTGAATTTGACAAGAATTTATGAAACTGCAGGAGTAATGACATGACACAAAATAATGACATGATACAGAAAGCCATCACAGGATGACTGTATTCATATTTTTCGCTCACTATTCAACTCATATTACGAATCTTGCCAATCTTAGCGAGTAAATTTTCGACATTAGGGTTATATAGGGTTATAACGTTAACTTTATTCTGAGTGTTGACTACTATAATGAACGCAAAAAAATATAGAATAGGAAATTAAGTAGATTGTATTAATATTCAATTGCTCTCATAATGTGATAATGAAATTATTGACTATTATGTTTTTGGATTATTTTAAAAATGAGGCTAGTCGAATTTAAATGAAATTATTTGAAAACGTTGTAGGTCTATTATTAGATGATCCTATTCTCGGCTGCGGCAGCTACTGTACACAGTGTCACTTGCCTTTTGCTAAATACTTTCTTGGTTTTTCATGGAATCTCGATTATAACCTTACGTGCTATTAATTAGATATGATTAATTATTATACATCACTATTGATAGTTGAAATCGGTTTAAAATAACTGCATTCTTTAATCAATTTATAAGTTCAAATCAAAATCTTTCAAGTTTATGACTCTATGTAAAGTCGACAACCTACATTTGTAATCTCTCGGATTAACTTGATATCGGTCGATACTCCGCAGTTACTCATCATTAGCGTTTTATTCGCTACTCGTTCTCGCGCGTATCGAACCGAGTAGTAGCGGATCGGGCGGCTCCGGGACTCGTCGGTAATTTGTTCGGCCCGCCGCATACCCGACTGATCGCTGACTCTCATTCGGTCTCATTACTCATGAACGAAGAACGAAGATCGACCTCGACGGTTTCGCCTGATATGGCGCACTATCAAGCATTTACGGATATCGTGGAGGATAGGATTTATCCACTCGTTACGCATGTCATGGATTTTTTCGGATTCGGGTAAGCGTTATTGGATTTATAATGGGGAAAATCGGGAAATAGTTCCCCCTGGAAATCTTGGAAAAAGTTTTTTGAATGAGTGAATATCTGATTTTTGGTTGGTTTAACTGACTGCAACCAAAATGATTTATAAACGCATTAAAATAAATAGTTTTCTGATCTCTTAAATTGTTCGAATAAAAATTACCGTTAATCACATTATGGCAATTCGATTAAAATTCTTCCTGAAACATTTTTACGCATATTTACAAGCTTAAAAAGGATCCTATAAATCGTTGCAGTCTTATTTATTTTTAATGCTTGAAAGCAATTGATTTCTGGTCCTAAATTGAACCTACGGTGAACATTTTTATGCTTGCGTGTAAGTAAAGGTTGCGCAATTCATTGCAGACTCATCGTGCTATCAAATTGCATATCTCTCGACAATAATTACGCATTGTTAGAAATGATTGATGAATGACTGAAAAACAAAACGGACGCTCTGCCAAGAAGCAGACTTGTTCATGCACGATATCTTGGACGTGAAAATATTTACTAATAAAATATGACTACAGCAGATCGTTCCTTTAATTGTTTATGCCTTTCGTATTGTACAATGCGAACGAAAAATTTAATTTGCATCAAATCTACGGTATTAATTAAATGTGCAGTATATCAATGGTCGCATCTGCGTCAAATCAACCCAACCTTATCCCCTAAATCGCAAACAAAGAAAACAAATATTGACTGCAATTCTAATTCAAACGTTGAATGTCTCCGGACTATACTACAGTATACAAGGACCTCAAACAAATTTATACAGTCAGTGTTTGTAATGAAGTTACTGTTATTATGAATGATACAAAACGCGTTACCTTGTTTGTATGCTGGACGTCTTGGCCGATCTGACGACAGTGTAGCCTAATCTAATTAACGCAAAATCCTCTCCGTTGCGTCTTGTTCGACGTCTTTCTCGTTAGTTAGCGGCAGTGGCGGACCCAGGTCATATAGCTGGGAGGGACCTTTTTTCATCACCCCGACGCTTACTATTTTTTGTTTAATATTGAAAATGATACAATGATTTATTCATATTTAAATACAATATATGCAAGAAATACATGGGATAAATAACGTAGGTCAAATTTTAATTTTCTTTTATTATTGGAAATGTAGTTGAGAAACAAATTGGAAATAGTAACTGGATTTTGTGTTATATCTATTTTAATTATCAACAATCAAGGCAGCAGGTACCATTATACTGGACCATATTTTTTATAACCACCAAAAGAAACTTTACTTTCTAGTGCTAAATGTTTTAATATTGTACAAAAACTTCAAATTGTGATTTATAAAATTATTTTAAGACATTAAAAGTTGAAAGTTCTGTATGATAATATATCCAAACTATAGTAGCTATTTGTTTTAAACAGTAACAAAGGATGCGAAACTACATTTTAAAGGGGAAGGGGGGGGGCAATTAACTACAGTAATCCGCCACTGGTAGTCGTTACATTGTGATCGTATACAGCGTATCATGATGGATTGAGAGCGGCAAAAATATGGCATGAATAAGAATCATTGGGCCTTGCTCATGAATTATTAACTATATCGCTAGTGTTTAGCAATTCTCTCGACACTGTTCACTCCAATCTTAGAATCAGTAAAAATGGAAAAATTATTCAATATAGGCCCTTTGATTGATCAGATCGAATGGATAATAAGATTGTCATATAAAGCTTAACGTTCTAAGTTTAGCTGTAAACATTACTTATTTAAATGCAGTTATCATTTATCTAGAAGCAGAGAAATTTTACACGATTCATTGTTTTCGTGTTAACTTGTTAAAGGGTACGTAATGAAGCAATAACGCGAGTCTCGTATTAAATATAATACTCTGGTGACAGTTCACTTTGCAATTGTAAGAAATTTTAACTTTTCCCTTTTTAACTTTTCCCGTCATTTTAAGCTTTTGAAATTCATAGTACTGTCAGTCAGTTTTCTTTTACAGTAGAAGCAATTTAAACACTTGTAATTTAAACTGTGTCAAAATTGATCAAAACTGTTGTTTTCACCAATTTTTCACTTTTTTTATGAATAAAACCATGAGAATGCATGAGAATTCATGAGAATGCAAGAATATTGTTCATTTCTACTGTCGATATCATTGCAATATTATTTTATAATGTTAAGAATCCCGTACCAGTGCCAGTTTAATTTCATTGCATATTATTTTAAAAATTAATTCAAAAATAATATGTTCAGCATCATTTCACGAACTTAGGCAACTAGTTGAACTTTATAGTTATATATCATTTATTATCTTTAATATATTAATACTAACTATTATAATTAACTGATCATCCGTTTTGTAGTTCTATTGGTTATGATAATCACGCAAATGGTTAACATATAATCCACCCTTCTAAACGACTAAACTATTTCATCTAACAAGATAATTAACTTTCCTAATTTATTAAATTGACTTAATCGTAGCATTATCTCATCTATCGATAAATATTCTACGGAAGCGCATTAGCATTGTTTACGTTCTTGATTTGATTGTTTAGCTTTGCAAGGTTAATTAGCATCATATGCCTGAGGTACACGACGTACCAGGCGTTCTGGGAATACGAGGAATAAATGCACATTATCTCTACTTCCGTAGTGCATTGACGAGCAAACCATAAAACAAAATCAGTCTCGTGTCCTACTTAAACCGAATGATGCATCTCATCCATGATTGATGTCTGCCGTATATGCAAATGTTTTATGTGAGCTTATATAGGCCTTTCCGCGTATGATGCCGTCCAGTGCTGTGTTTGTGGTTTTCGAGGTTTATTCAATAAATTTCAGATTCATAACGTAATATCAAAAGATGAATAATTGCTTAGTTCACAAAAATATTACGTTATATTATATTACTTTTCATGTACGAATGTACGTGTTGAATGAAAAAAAGTAATAGTTCAAGAAAAAGCACAGATAGGTATCTTAAAATGTATGTAATATTATGCTATTGAAAATTCTATTCAAAAATCATTTCACTATAAATGGAAGTCTCCGTATTTTCACACATTTTCTAATCGCAGACTCTTTCCTTTTGTAAAATTTTGTAAATTTAGCGATGCTGAATTTGTATTGGGCACTTATTGGCTGTACATTATTTAATAGAGACAGTTTGAATAAAATACGTTATAATTTGCAGATATTTGTAAGCTCATATCTTTATCAGCAAGCGGAAACAGTTTACTAATTGAGTTCTGCGCAGTGGGTCCCAGGCTACAGGAGAGTATATATGACTTCGATAAACATGACTAAAATGTCATGCGAAGATATTATTGATACGGAGAGCGAAAATGATCCCATCAAATACAACGCCTTAAATTGTGTTTTTCAAACAATAATTAATGAATTTGTGAATTTGTAGTAAAAATTCGATTTTCTTGTTGATTTACGCAATAGTATATACACATTGCAGAGTATTAAACGAGTTACTATGACGTTTTCCGAATGCAGTAGTCATGAAAATGCCGAGATCTGAAAGAGAGACTCGGCGATATTTACGATCAGAACGTAAGCCATGTCCAGAATACACATTTATGATATGATTTCTAGACAACATAATCCAAAAATCATGAATATATCATGATTCGAGAATATGGATCAAGATTACGTCACTGTGATGTAACCGCTAGGCATACATCACGAATACATCAGAAATTCAACAAATAAAGGCATTAAGATGATTTCTCGTTATGGTATTTGTAATAATAATATTAGTCAAATTTATCGTATATAATTCAAGTCTACGTTTATGATAGAAAGTCCAAGCGTTATATATACTATTTACTGTAGTATTTTATGTGTTTTTTCACTACTCTTCTATTTATGCTGTACGTTCTGAGTATTGTTTAGACGAATGCATTTCACGATACAGTGCATTCACTGAATTCAACGACCTTTTAATCAAATCAATGCATACGACTACATTTGTTTCGACCAATAAAGCTTCACTAAGCTAAATATCGTCTAATTTTTGTATTGAAACTTATTAAGGTAGATAAATGGAATTGCATCGTAATCGTATTATTGTTTTATTAAGTTTACGCTCTTTGCGAAGTCAATCTTCTATTGTACTGTAAATGTTTTTAACAAGAATATAGAAAGAGTGATTGCTAAATCGCCAAAAGTGAAAAATGCTAAATGGACCAGGACCCTGCTTCGACGGTTATTGAAATACGCACGAACACAATTAAAATAACTTATGGTTAGCGAGGGTGTGTCAAGTCCAACCTTTAATTGAATTGTATAATTGCTATAATCTATTATAGAAAATAAGATAACGAGTAACATATTTCTTCAATTCTAGATGATCATGACCTGAATCATCTCCATATCCGACTTTATTTTCATGATCTATTTGAAATAATTACATCCGTTTTTATCTTTTCGATTGAGTTTTACATTTGATCTTTACCTTATACATGAGCTTTCAGTATACTTGTCAATCCCAGAAAATGTCTTTTCACAGTTTTTAAGCACATCTAAATTCAATCCAAACCGACGGCAGAACTATACATTCAAAATTCTCTCCAAACTTTCAATTGGTTCTTCAGATGCATTCGATCCAGTCCTCGGATTTTAGCCATCCATGGAAGACCTCCAAACGGCCTATTTCAAAACTACTTCCGGGCTTCTTGAAGCAAACTTCCAGGTCTGACGTAATGAAAACAGATCAGCTCATTACATGCGCACTTCCCACAAAATAAGCGAACAATGGAGAACCTTGCGTCTCGAACTCTGTTGATAAGATTTCTGTCCTAATTGATCGATGGGTTACAGAATCATTTTGGATCCTGGAACACACTGAAGATACTGCTACTGAGAATCTTTTACAATCAGCCGTTATATTACTGCGAGCTTGTTTACGTTCGATGGATGTCAAAGGTGGAAAGTACAAAGTAGAGTTTTGCTGATTAGAGATTATAATTGACATCGTTTGATGATTTGTTGAAAAAATACACGATACTTGGAGTCTTGGTCTATTATTTTTGTCGCAATATTTTTTTTTCATTGATAAGCATAAAGAGATTTAATTATTGAACGGATTCTAGGTTAAGTTTTACTTTAAATTGTATGCTCACTTCTTAAAACAAGATTGCACCCACATTGCCGTACAAACATGGCATTAAATAGTTGTTTATGTTTCGTTTTTGTTTCGTTTTTGTTTTTATTGTTTTTTCGTTTTTTCTTTTTGTCATAAGAAATGCAGGTAAGTGTCCTTGATTATAGAAGCAAATGTAATTTTAGAAGTCAGTTAAATTTTAATATTTGCAGATAATGCATCATTTCTTTTAAAGCGTGCATTATTTTTTTAATCTATGTCAATTTTTTAAATTATCATTTCTTGTATTATAGTTATTAGTTATTTAATAACAGTTATGTGTTATCCTACTTTTACTGTCATCGTTGCAATAGAAACTTTTAAAGAAGTACTGTAAAGTAAATCAACTCAACGCTAATTTTTCTTCATCATTAGTCTCTCTTCTTGCTGTTACTATATTTGCTTTTTCACATTGTTTTTAAAGCAAATAGGATAATCTGTTTTCTTGTGCCGCTTTTGTTTATCATCAATCTTTTCTTAGAAGCATATTTTCATTTAATATTATTTACATCATGATATAATTATTCACTTCACATCATCATAATTTTAATATTAAAATGTAGTGACTGGTAACTAATTAGTTATGCTCTTATATAAAAATGAAATATTTACAGCAAATGCAGAAAAAAATCTTCCATGGCAATTAAAATGTAATTAACTTGTTAAATCCAATATTTAAAGATATAAATAGTGAACTAAGAACTTTTCTGTTTGTAATAATTTACAAAAAAATATTACATTATTACTCTAAAGCATGAAAAAAGATAAAAGATAATCATAGATATATACTTAAATATAAATATAAATAATATATACAGTATATATA
>JAQIXG010004489.1:0-12845 GCA_034700105.1 Oconnorella tubifera
GATCCGCAAGCTGGACAAAAAGGGTTATCCCCAATGTTGTATGAAAAAATATGATAGTTTAAAGGACTAAGTCCTAACCGTATCTGTGTCAATATTTTCCCAAGTTTTCCTGTCGAAAAATGAGGCGTTAATTTAGCGAAAGTTACTTTAGAACATAGGCCCAAATGTTGTTTAAAGGAGAGCATAATTGATTCGCTTATAGCTACAGTAGTCGGAAGGGCATTATAAAGTTTAATAGTTGATGGAAGAAAAGATATTGAGTACCGCACGATTCTACAATGAGTGATCCTATTCGAAACTACATCATTCATATATTTAGCACCTAGATACGATGGGGTAATGCGCTTGACAATCTTGAAGAACAGACATAATTATTGGCATATATACGTCTTGAAGCTAGGCTATCCCAATTCATTTCTGTCATTAGTTTTTTTGATTCAGTATGACGAAAAGCTCCTGTGCATATTAAAGCAGCCTTTTGTTATACATTCTCTAATAGAGCAGAATCATGATTTGTGCAATCGTGATACAAGACAGAAGCATATTCTAAAGTTGACCGCATTATACTCAAATAAACCGTTTCTCTTTGCAATTTGGATAATTTATTGTATTGTCTGCGCAGTAGCCATAATTTACTAAGTGCTTTACTACAAATGACCTGAATGCGATTTGCCCACTTCAAATTTTCAGTTAAAGTCACTCAAAAATGTTTATGTTCAGCAACTTGAACAACTTGAACATTTTTAAAATATAGTGATAATTTACTTTTATTATGGGTTTTTAATGAGAAATTAACAAAAGAAGATTTGCTCGCATTAAAGTCAATCATCCATTTAGTTGCCCATTGAGTTATTTTATATAGATCGCTATTAAGACATAGTTCTGCTTCTAATCTATTTGAATAAGATTTAGAAATACTCGCATCATCTGCAAAAAGATACACATCAGAATCAAGATTTTTTTCAAAGTCGTTTATAAAAATTAAAAACAGAAGAAGTCCCAGAATTAAACCCTGAGGCACCCCAGAATTTATAAGACAAACACTTGACTCAGTTCCATTTAGAACAACTTTATGTCTACGATCGATAAGATAACTTGCTATCCATGAATAAAGAGGATCTTGTACACCCAAACATTGCAATTTATAAATGATCTTTTTCTTGATCTTTTTGTTGTCCAGAATGTATATTGATCGCACATAAAAAAGCAAATGTATTGTGGTTAAATTAGACAATATACTTTTACTGTAGCTTAGAACTGATTTTTTGTGAATAACCAATGTAGTGTTTAAACAATTAATTCCAGAGACGGCTGGCCTTTCGGCATAAAACTTTTTAACTTAGAATTTTGATGATACATTTTAATGTCGCTGTTTGTGTAGGTTTCATATAGGCCTACTTTGTATAAATGATACAATTGCTTTCATAACACAAACTGATTGGAAAACTATACGATTGCTTTAAAGACAATGCTGTTTATTTTAAAGAAATGTGTAATTTAAAGAGAGCTGCATTTTGAGAAGAGACGCTGTAGTACAGATACACTGATAAATAAACAATAAACTACCAAGGTACAGCCAAATTACTTATCTGTATTGCCTTGGTGTACAGAGTCTGTTTTTTGTGTAGGTTGTGATTGATTATTGTACAGAGGTTCTACAATGGCCACAGGACGCTTAGCCCCACCATCGGGCAATGAGTCATTGTTTCGTATTCCTCCTTTCTTCTATCTTCATGTTCTTGATTGTGAGTCATTTATCTGCATATATTCAGTCGGTGTTTCAGCATTTATATGACACATTTCATCCATTTAACTTCCTTATATTATTAAGGAAGCAAAAACTTAAAAAAGTGACTTTACAAGAACGTCTTCAGACATTATTTTCATTCATACATTTTTTTATCTATCAGTATTCATTACTAACTTTTTCATTGTTTGTTTTCATTTCTTAATCATATGTAATGTTTTTAATGCAATTATTGTATTCATTATGATAATGTTTTTGACATTTGTCATTTCTGAATAATCAATCTACTATTATTTATAGTATATTTCTTCTGTCTATAGGCAATAGCAATGTGACACGTCTTGAAATAGGGCCCAAGACATATATCAGACAGGACAATGAAAGGTTTGTTATGATATTTATGAATCATGCAAAACATAATCTTTTGGTTTAAAATATTAATATAAATTTAGTATTTTTAGTCCTTAAAGTTGCTGAATCACAAAAATTATTTGAGATCTTTAACATGTGTTATAGACCTTATTGACATAACAAAAACAAACATTTTTTATTGTATAGAAGCTAAGTATTATTGTTTGATATGATTTTTAAATTTTAATACTTTTAGAGTTTTTTCTAGTTTGCTTTATTTCGTTTTATGTTTGAAAAGAAAGAGTTTACTGAATTTTTTTGATAAGTTTATGTCCGTTACACTGAACCAAACCGGATATGTAAATT
The DNA here is from genome assembly GCA_034700105.1 of Oconnorella tubifera. Classification (NCBI taxonomy): domain Eukaryota; kingdom Metazoa; phylum Annelida; class Clitellata; order Enchytraeida; family Enchytraeidae; genus Oconnorella; species Oconnorella tubifera. Next base: position 2,465 of record JAQIXG010004489.1, read on the forward strand.
TGAGTGGACGTTTGTTAATAACCTTTTTATAAATGTGGATGGTATTATAAAATCGGTTTTAAGATGTATCCGCCTTGAAATCTATGCTTATCTACATATATATATATATATATTAGAATATCAAGTTGTTTACAGCTTCTTCAATATCTTATTGTCAATGGTTTGCAAACCTCTTGAACTGTTTATAGTGCATACATTTATTACTTGATCAGATTTAGTTGTGAGTTGTGATTACTTTGTTGAATTGAGTCCTGTTATTGCATAATAGATGACAATTATTTTAGATATAGTTTCTCTGATAGAGTCTCTTTATCTTTCTTATAGTCTTTTGCTTGTTAAATGGTCAGTTTTAATTTGTTTGATCAAGACTTTCCTGTGCTTAAAAAACTATAAAAAGCTAACTAATTAAAAAATTAATTTAAAACTTTATTACAGAAAATTTAGTTTATCAGACTAAGTTTATTTAAAACAAAAGTGTATTAATTATTGTGATCGTTTTGAATTGACTAACATAAAATGTATTAATAAAATGCATGACTATATACTATCCAAATCTTAGCTATATATTGGTATATTGCTGGCTGGCTTAATATCCTTTTTTATATACCACTTACAAGTAATTCAATGAAGTGATATTGAATTTCGTTAATAAAATGCTTCCTGAATTTACAGAAAATATAAATACATAAAATACTTCCTGAATTTGCAGAAAGTATTAAATACATCTATATTTTGTTACTAGATTATTATATTGCTCTTAAATTATTAAATTATGTTATTCTCTGCAATTGTATTGTCTAGCTTATTATATATTTGATTAATTATTTAATTATATATGCATAAAATATATATATGCTTTAATTACATATGTATAATGATCTAGTTGTTAAGTAACTAAATTTGTATTGCATTTTGTAATTTGTTACAAAATGCATTACAAGTGCATGATTACATCTGTGTAAATAATTATCGACTTATTAAGTAACTTAATTTATATTGCATTTGTAATTTTGTTGTATTATCAGAGTGGTGTACGGCCCAGAACGTATGATCACTGTCCCTCCACGTCATTACTGCGCTGTTGAGAACCCCGTACAGAGAAACAAAGAAGGAGAAGTCATCCTAGATGACCATGGTCAAGCCAAGCTCTCTCACGCAGACCAGGAGATCAGACTGGCCCAGGAGCCCTTCCCTCTGTGGCCTGGAGAGACCCTCAAACAACCAGTCACACCACTGAAGATTGTTGTAGCCAATCACGCGCTTCGATTGAGAGCGATACTGGACATTGAGGATGACAGTGGTGAGAAGAGAACAGCGGGAGATGAATGGCTTTTTGAAGGACCGGGTCAGTTTGTATGTCTATAAGATTGTTTATTAATTCTATATCTTTGGTGCTCTGTGGAATGGGAATTAGATTTTATTAACTTATATTATAATTTAATAATTATATTCTGTCCGTTAAATGTCAGATATCAATATGATAACTCTAGATATTTTAAAGATATGAGTTTATTAATTATCAATATGATAAATTCGGATCTTTAAAATTATTTATTAAAACACGAAGTCTATAAAAAAATAATTTAAATGCTAAATTATAATTTTTATCTTTTAAGGTTGTTATATTATTATTTTTTATGGTAGAAGTATATTTACCTATTTATCCTTGTAGTTTTACAGTATTGTTCAAAGTGATATATAATTGATATTTTTATAATATATATATTCAGGAACATATATTCCTCGCAAAGAAGTTGTAGTTGAAGAGACGATAGTGGCCACAATCATAAAATCCAATCAAGCAATCAAGTTGAGAGCGCGTAAAGAATGCGTAGACAGAGACAACAGACGAAGAGTGACAGGGGAAGAATGGCTGGTAAAGAAAACTGGTGCGTATTTACCAGGGGCATATGAGGAAGTGGTCGATATGGTCAATGCTTATGTACTAACTGAGAAGGTACGGGTTGTAAATTATAATCTTTTGTTTATCTGTATTCACTAATTGTAATTACTTTAAACACAGATAATGTTAACTGAACTTGTGAGATTCAGGTAAAAACTTTAATTTAATGCCTTATTTGATTTTATAGACAGTCGAGTATATTTTATAATGTTTACAGTGTATATTAAGAGCATAAGCATTTTTATAATTATTCTGATATTATTGTATTAAATAAGATTATTGTATATGATCAAAGTTATTCTTCTATTTTAAGACATTGAGATGCTTAACTATATGAAGAAAATATAGACGATCAGTTTCTACAAATTTTATATTGAGATAAATGTCTTTATTGGAAAAAAAAGAAGTGCTACTAAATGAAGTTTTTAAAATACAATCAATACAATGTTGATAATCTGTAGCGTGATTTTAATTATTTTATATCATCACTTTGTTATCACTTTACGGCATAATTTGTTTATCGCTTTATATATAATATTTATATTATTTGCTATGATATTAATTACAGAAAGCTCTACACATGATGGCTCTTCAGACGTTCAAAGATGACTTTGGTATACTACGCAAGAATGGTGAGGAGTGGCTCATTAAGATGTCAAACACTGAAACACATATACCAAATGTCTATGAAGAGGTATGTCGTGTATTTATTTTTATTTGTATTGGTTTTATCTCATTCATATTTATTTATTTCAGCTATAGTGCAATATTTTAAGTTTTATATATTCAGATATATGAAAGTGTTAAATGTAATATATATTGAATATTCTGTACTTTTGTATTATTCTCTCAAAACTTTTACGTAATATAGCTTGAACCAGTTTGTATGTACCAAAACAGATATAATTCTTTTGTTAGTTTCTATTTACGTGATGTTCTTTCTTTAAGTTCTCTTTTTATTATACAGTTTAAATTCTTTCTTTCTTTATTTCCAGGTTGTTGGAGTTGTCAACATCACAACATTGAACAACCGTCAGTACTGCATCATACTAGATCCTGTAGATGACAAGGGCGTTCCTCAATTTGGTCGCAAGAAACTGATTAAGGGAGAGAAGTCTTTCTTCCTCATGCCTGGGGAGAGTCTAGAGAAGGGAATACAAAATGTTTATGTCTTGGGAGAAGATGAGGGATTGATACTGAAAGCCAAGGAGAGTTTTACTGAAGAGGTAGAGAGTGTGACTTTTGAAAAGTTTACGAATACAATAGATAGCTAGAATGATAAATTTGCTTTTTTCGTTTTAATTAAGTCCTGTTGAACTAATTACAAGATCTCAGTACACCTGAAGGCAAAGTCTTATTCTCTTAGTCATCTGAATTGTAGCTTAACAACAAAAGTTTATACATGCATATAATAAAGAAATTATAATAGAATACTTTTCATATATAAAGATTTGTTGCATTTTATGTTTATTGTTGGTTTTGTTACTGCTAGGATGTAGTAAGAAAGCCCGGAGACCGATGGATGATCCGTGGACCTGTCGAGTACGTCCCCCCAGTAGAGGTTGAAGTCGTAACAAAGCGCACCGCCATGCCCCTTGATGATAACGAAGGCATCTACATACGTAACATCAAGACAGGCAGTGTGCGCTCTGTCACAGGAGAGACCTATATGTTGAATCAAGATGAAGAGCTGTGGGAGAAAGACTTGCCTCAACAAGTTGAGCAATTGTTGGCCCAGGAACGCGACCCTGCGGCTGATAGAGGAGTGAGGGGAACCAGTGGTCCGGGGAAGGTTAGGGATAAGACCAGGGTGATTTCATTCCGTGTGCCGCATAATGCCGCAGTGCAGATATATGATTATAAGGAAAAAAAAGCTAGGTACTGTTGGCAGATTTTTTTTATTGCGGGTTTAGGGGGAATATATTTAATGTAAATATGTTTTTGTGAGAGTAGGAAAGAATTCAACTAGTCGCACTGTGATAGACTGCAACTACTTGTGTAGTTAATTTATAATTATAGAAAACAAATGAAAATGCAATAGTTTTAATAGCTTTCTATATTGTATGCATTTATGATGATGTTTGTGAGAGATTAGGTATTATTATGCTACTAGTGTTATTTTTAGTAATGGGGAAATTTAGATCTTAAGTTGAAAGAATATAAAATGATTGAATTGATACATTTACACATTGGAATTTATTATAGAAAATAGTCATAAATAGATATTTTTTGCAAGGATGCATGAGTACGTGAGCATGATATAAATGTTATTTTGTTATCATCTTCAGTTAATTAATGATTTAATTTGATTGTTTTATTACTCTTATTGGTAAGCAACCTTTGATGAGTGAATTTTATGTTCATGTATATAAAATTCTCAATTATTTGCTTGTCAATATAGAGTGGTGTTTGGTCCTGAGTTGGTAATGCTTGGTCCTGATGAACAGTTCACACAACTGAGTCTATCTGGAGAGAAACCAAAGAAACCAAATGTCATTCGTTCTTTGTGCTTGTTACTTGGTCCTGACTTCTGTACTGATGTCATTGTAGTGGAAACTGCTGATCACGCTAGACTACAACTGCAACTTTCTTATAACTGGTAAATAGACTTAATTTAGAAGATATTATTAAACTATTTACATTTTTAAGATCTACTTTATTTTATTCAAAAATTATTTTTTAGATCATTATTTGATGAGATATAAATAAAAGTTTGATGACATAGTAGAGCAATATAAAGTTATAATGTCTATTTAAATACAGAATGTTAATAGTCTGAACAAGTATTGAAAATAAAATTCGGATGACAAAAGTTAAATATTAAAAAAAAATATAATGCTTATTTTTGTTGTGTTTTAATTTTAAAAAATATAATAGAGACTTTTCAAAATACTAATATAATCAAGGTTTACTTGATTACATCAGAAGATTTCAATAGATATATCAATGGCTAATATCATTAGATGAAGTAAATATAAAATATAAATATAAATGATATCAATCAATGATTGTTTCAGGCATTTTGAGATTGTCAACAAGGAAGATGTCAAGGAAGCTGCTAGATTGTTCAGCGTCCCAGATTTTGTTGGTGATGCATGCAAGGCCATCGCATCTCGTATCAGAGGATCAGTGGCTTCTGTGCAGTTTGATGACTTTCATAAGGTCTGGGCTGCAAGCTTGCTCCTTTGTGTAATATTTAGATATGAAATTGATATTTTGAGCCACGTTTGCAAGTTATAGTTTTTACATACCATACAGCTGAAATTGGACTGGATTGCATCTGCTTTATATTAATTTTTTTAATTAAAATCTGTTTATACAAATAAATTTGAAATAAATTTTAAAAAATGTTATAGAAATATAATTGTCTTTAACTGTTTTTGTTCTGTCAATAAAATGTGTGTTGATATATTTATAGGAATATTATTCAATTAATTATAGAATTCAGCAAAGATAATTCGTGCGTCAGTGTTTGGTATTGATGAGACAAAGAAAGTTCGCGATCGATTCACTTTTCCTCAGAATCTTCTGGTGGTGACTAGCATTGACATTCAGTCGGTAGAACCAGTAGATCAGAGAACAAGAGATGCTTTACAGAAGTCCGTTCAACTTGCCATTGAGATCACAACTAACTCACAAGAAGCAGCAGCTAAGTAAGAATATTTGTATCATTTTTTTCCTGCTGTCTGATCACATCGATTTAATTTAGGGCATGAATTCACTAATCGAGTTTTAATTGATATTTTATACTTTTTTGCTCTATGATATTCAATTATAAATATAGCAGTAGCATTTATTTTGCAATAATTGTAAACTGAAGTGATAGCATTTCACTTTCGGAATGGTCTGGATTAATTTATGAAAATTAATAAAATTTACATCTCGGATGTTGTACTGTGTCACTTGAATTTTTTCTTTTGCCTGATCACTAGCTTTTCTGATGAACTTCACAATGCTTAAAACTCACAAAATGCGTCTTCTTTGATAAATAGGCACACAGCTGAGCGTTTGGAGCAAGAAGCCAAAGGAAAACTTGAGCGTCAGAAGATCAATGATGAAGCTGAGGCAGAAAGATCTCGCAAGGAGCTGCTGGAGCTGCAGGCTAACAGTGCAGCTGTGGAGAGCACTGGGCAAGCTAAGGCTGAGGCTATGTCCAGAGCTGAGGCCAATAGGATTGAAGGAGAGGCAGCTGTGGAGCAGGCACGTCTCAAGGCTCAGGCTACGAAGATAGAAGCTGTAAGTCTATGCTTAGGCAATTCTTGTAACGTTATTAGGATTTCATTAATTTTGATAAAATAATGTTCATTATATGGTTTGAGAGCATTGACAGTGATTGTTTTCATTTTGATATTGTCATATTTAATATAGATTTTTATAAAGTATTAGTTCTTGTCTAAGTTTAAAGTTTGGATGTTTTTATTTAAAATTAGCAGTACTTGTTAATTATTGAAATATTAATTTGAATGTCGTTATTTCATGTTAATCTCCATTTACACCAAATTGAGAAAACTTTCAGTCATCCTTCTACTTCTAACCTATCCTGTAATACTATTCTACTCTTCCTCTGCATCAATTTACTGTCAACTCTGCTTTAGGTTTTATTTTTATAACCCGGGAATGTAGATTCTTATTTATAAATGTAATGACATAACTTTTTGTCTAATGATGCTATGTTTCTAAAAACAGTTCTTTTTCTTGTTTGACTCTTGTAGGAATCCGAGTTGGAGAGATTGAAGAATGCACGCGATGCAGAGACACATTATCTGCGTGAAAGAAATGAACTAGAGGTAGCCAAGACCAAAGAGTTGTCAGAGATAGAAACAGAAAAGTTTAAACTTATGGTGAATGCTATTGGTAGCCAGACATTGCTTGCCATTGCCACTGCGGGACCTGATATGCAGGTTTGTTGTATTACTTTGGTGGAATATTGTGTTTGATTTAGATTGTTAAAAAATATAATAATTTTTACTGTAATTATGTTATCATTATTTAAGTACATGTAACATGACTACTAAATTTTCACTTTAGCAGTAGAGAAAAAACATTTCTAGTGTTGAATGATTCATGAACACCTGAAACTTTCGATTATGAACATTAAAATATTTTTTTTATTCAATATGCATTAATTTTCTGTGTAGGTTCGCATGTTGCAAGCTCTTGGTATGAAGTCAACATTGATCACAGACGGTAAAAGTCCGATCAATTTATTCAACACAGCCAATGGTCTCATTGGAGGCATGATGTCACGCAAACGTCGTGAAGAACCCGATGATGAAGTTGACGACGATTAAATGCATCATCATCAAAATCTAACGCTATTTGTATATTATGCAGCCTAGCTAACGACATTAAGCTTTTAAAATTAATCCAAATTATTACTTGTAGATCTTTATCGATGTTAGTATTTGAATTTAATTGTTGTTTTGTTTAGTTTAAGGCATTTAATAGAATTGATGAGCTTGACACATGCAGAGTTATGATTGCTCTAGTTGGCTTAAGACAGTTACTTCAAATGACAATATATAAGAATTTTAATTATTTGATATATATTTGTGCGAAGTTGATTCCGCATAGTTTTAGAATTATTTACTTTGATATCTGGATATATAGATTTTAATAATTGTAAAGTTTTAATATCAAATTGTAATAGTTATTGTGTGTAGGTTGTAAATGCAATTTATAATTAAACTTAGAGATTAATTAACAAAATAATGCCTGTAAGATATGGTAAGTAACGTTGAACTAAGCAACATTTTATGAAATTAGTCTTTAAAATATTATTTTCATTATAATATGATTAATATTTAAAATATCACCTACGAGAGTTCATTTATTTTATATTAGTTACATTTTCTTTTTTCTAAGTTTAATTCCTTTTGTAATTAAATTGAAATAAAATCAAGAAAAAACAGATTGGTTTTAATACTTTGAGAATGATGATGGTTAAGAAAAGTACTGAATCCGTGGATGTGGCATTTTATTCTAGATTTGTGATAAATTACTTGTTGTCGATTCTGTGATGAATTTTTAATAGAATTTTATATCACTTTAAAATTTCATAGTTTATAATGTTGTGTAGAATTTTTATTAATTTTTAATTGTTTTCGTTTAAATAATCATGTACCCTTCTACACTTTGTTCATTGAAATATTTTTGAATATTGCATAATTACAAGCATTCCGTGATTCCAATATACAAATTATTCAAATCTGATATAAATATTGTTGGCTTAATTTTATTGGAGGGACGATTGCAAGATATTCAATATTCGTGAATAAAAGAATAACGTCTTTATCGTAATAAGTTTTCCTTTTTTCTTATGTTTGTAATAAAAACATAATTTTATTATGTTTGTAAACTAATGTAATTAGTTTTAACAGTATATTGTACTATTCGTAACATTTTTGATGCAGCTAGAGCTTCAGTATGGCTTGATTTTGTCACAAGTGTTAGAATTGCACGATATCTAAGATAAAGTTTAATGCTAATGATAGGCATTAAGCATTTTTACCTATGCTGCAATATCTGTAATTCTTTTGTAAAAATATTAATGATATGCATAATCCCAATGTTGAAGTTACAAAGTGAACGTCATGCTGGTTTTTGTAGAATGAAATAGTGTTAGCATAATCTTTTAATAATAATTAATCGACTGTATTAATTAATTTTGATGTTGGTTATCTCTTTTGACGTATGTTCTACGATTATGTCATAGTAGGCATAATAAATAATCTGTTTATATCATTAATATGAGAAATTGAGCTCTAGTAGTTTTCGTCAATAGCCTAAAACCAGTGTAATTGAAGTTAGTGTTTATTTAGCAAACCATAAACAAATAATTTACACTCTGGTGACTACACCTCAGTTACAGCAACTAGTTATATGAACTGCACTATTTTAATTGAACAATTCAGTTAAAGTACAATGAATATCATTACTATGTGGTCTTAACTGAAAGTGTAAAGTAAGATTTAGCCCTTAAACACCTACATTTATATCATTTTATATCCTATTGTCATATAATATGAAATAAAACCAATTGTAAGAAATGCTAACAGAAAGTTAAAAACTACACAACAATGCATCGCTGTATTAAGTTAAAATAATAAATTAAGAAATGCTAAAATGAATGAAATTTTAAACATAAAATCATTCAGTCCATTAAATAGTACCCATCTTATTGATTTAGAAATCAGCATTGCACATATGCACATTGCACTGCCACAAAGGAAACTAATCATCAACACAAAAATCACGATCCTATTTCAAAACATCTAAGAAGTAAAACTATAGCCATCGTTAAAAACTATTTCTATGCAATAAAAATATCCGTAAGTGTAATTCATTTACATTAAAAAATATGTCCCCTCTTTCCTATACTAAATATAAACTGCAGTGAAATAATGACAACTTTGTAAACTCTCTTATTAACGCTCAGTTTCTTCTCAACGGACACTAACACAACAGTTAAAAAGTCAGTCCTAATTAAAACAAGGCTGCCTGGAAATTGCAGAGTCTATGTATTGCACGCTCGCTGTTCACTTCTTGGCTGCCTTCTTTTTGCCTCCCTTGGCTTTCTTGGGACTCGCCTTCTTCTTGCGTCCTCGCTCTGTAATCAATCAATCAAATCATTACAATCCAACAATCTCATTTTATTCTATATGCAAACGCAGAATCAATCAAATCGTTACAATACAACAATCTCACTGTTACTAGTTCTTAATCATACAATATCTGAATTTATACATTAACATTTTCTTTAAATTGCTCAAAAACAAATATCGTAGACAGGTTTAAAATAAGTCTTACAATTTTGCTGTACATAGAAATCTATCAAATAGAACTATATACACTATATGGAAAGATTACAAATTTCATAACTAGCGTACTAAATCGTTAAAAAAGAATATAAAAATATTAAAAAAGGTTCAATAAGGTTCTGAAAGAAGAGTTCTGAAATAACTTACTTGCAACTTTTCCTGCCTTGGGCGCAGTTTCCTTCTTGGGGCTTTCTGTCTTGGCTAGAATTTAAACAATTTAAATTTTAAAATAAGAATTCAAATCTAAGTTATAATTAAAATGTCAAGTTCTGCTCAATTCTACTAAAGCAAAATACAAGAGTTTAAAAATGTCGAAGTCATATAACAAAAATGCTTATAAAGAGCAATTTGATGTCATGTCAATTAAACACAATGATGATGAAGCATATCCATTTATATAGCATTGAAATTTTGACCGACTCATTAAAAATAAATCATATGATCACTAGATCTAAAGCCTGTACGAATAATTACCTCAAGTTCTAAATTAAAACAAAAAATAAATTTAAATTAACAAAAACCATCTAAATAATATATTTAGATATAAAATTAACATAATCAGCAACTACCGATAAAAATACTTTCGATCTTACGCAAAATCATCACTTCATTTTATAGAAGAGGGTACATTTATTGGGGGGGGGGGGGGGGGGGCAAA
>JAQIXG010004490.1:0-12844 GCA_034700105.1 Oconnorella tubifera
ATTAATCTCTCTCTCTCTCTCTCTCTCTCTCTATCTATCTATCTATCTATCTATCTATCTATCTATCTTCCAACATGGGGGGGTTGAAAAAGTTGATTTCAAGTGTACTACTTTATGGACGGCCCCTTACAATGATAATAATACTATGCGCTACACTGCTGATGCAGTCAAAATGCTGTCTTCAGGCAACTAGCTAACGGGTACCCGTCGGCTGAATCTATTACCCGGGCATTTATCAACGGGCGGGTACCCGGGTACCTTTCTGTTTTAGTTTTATTATATCTGAGGGCTTGAATTTTTACCTCGTCACTTGTTTTATTAGCTGTCGATGATATCTATTACCATTCTCCATAAACACCACTAATAAAAGAACTTAATTCTTCTTTTCTAGTATATTCTGGGTGTCCCAGTTCTGCTATTTTTATTTTTATCTCAGTACTCTTCTTATCGCAATCTCTCTTGCAATCACTTTCTTTTTGTGTGCTTGAACCCAGACAAATTTTGTTATAAGAAAGTTGATGCCTTCGATATTTTCGTCTCTGTGAAGCTTTCTATAATGTTAGCTTTGAAACTCTTGATAGGTCCTCGATACTGTTGAAGTATGAACTTTTAATTGATAAAAAGAGTCATCCGCAATTGTTGTGATATGCGCAATTAAATGCTTTTTACTGTTGTCGATAAAGCTGAGTTAACCTTCTTTGGCATCACTAGCAGTGGCATAGCTAGGTCTTAAAACCGCTTTTTTATATTTGTGGCTGTGGTGGATGAAGCAATTCTCCCACGATTAGGGAGACTGGGGGAACTTTCGACGCTCCCCCAACTGCCAATAAATTTTGATCAATTTGTCATCAAAAGGATCAATTTTTGGGCCATTTGTTTTTGCCATTTTGTAATAGAAAAACTTTTGTTTTGACCAGTGCATTATAACTTGGGCAGCATTAGTGTAGAACCTTCAGAACATTTATTTGGTATAATTATTGTTACGAAAAATTAATTTGCTAAAAAACTTTAACATAAAGGAAGCCAGTAAATGAGCTAATAATGTTCCAAAATGTATCGTATCTAACAAACAACAGTCACTACTTGTGATTAATTTGCAGATGTGGATCATTTACAATTGTTTGAATAATAGTGTCGCTGTCCTTAGTGAATAAGTCATTAACAGCATCACATTTTGTTAACATCAGCGCTAGCATTTGTGCCATGCAGATAGGTTTGAATCAGTTTCATCTTACTGAAAGATTGCTCGTTCTTGGACATTATGATTCCCATATAGTCATCGCGAGCCTGAATAGTCTTTTCACAAACAGAAACTTTGTAGAGTATGGCAGTTTACACATGAACTGGAAGACATCTGAAAGAGATATTCATACGACAAATTTTGATTGGTCACGAGCATTTCGCAGAGTCCCAAGAATGGCTTGAGCTGATTGGCAAGACGATCAGTGACATTGTGGAAGTTGGTTAAATAATGAATGCCAAGAAACTGATCGAATATATTCCAGAACATCTCACAACATGTACATATTCCAGAACATCTCACAACATGTACATATTTCAGAACATCTCACAACATGTACATATTACAAAACATCTCACAACATTGCACATATTTCAGATCATCTCACAACATGTACATTATTGATAACTCTACATCGTCCTTCATTGTCTGATGAAAGTGCCGAGTTTGGACATTTTCATCAACTCGAATGGAAATAGGGCGCTTTGTTCCAGGAACTTGTTCTGGAATATCAGTGTTATGTGTTCTGGCAACGTCCTGTGTTTTGTGTTCACTTTTTATACCGTCGTCATTTCGTTCCGAGTGAAGACAGTAATGTGTATGTCATGGAGTTGACAAAAGTGCTTCGTGTTGCGTATAAAATTATAATTTTATGATTTATAATTTAAATTTAAATTTTTTAATTTTTAAGCTATTTTTAATTTTTTTAAATTTTTAATTGTTAAATTTTAATTTTTAATTTTATTAAGCATAGTCAGCAATTGTATTTCAATACATACAATTATATACTGTAGACCTATATGCAAGCCAGGAGAATTTATAATTGTTATCTGCTGTACCAGTACAGTACAATTGATTAGAGATTATCCGATTAGTGATTAATGATTAAAAAAATGTAATGTGCTGAATTGCTGATGAAAAAATTGTCTTTCCAAAAAATCGCTTGCCTATATGCAAGCAAGTCTACACTACTGATCACTAGGATTGGTGACATCTGATGACATTTTGTGTCAGAATTTTTTTACCATTTGCATAATAAGTTCTTTGTTAATGCTAGCACATTCTTACTGCATTTGTATGGAGATTTTTTTATCTACTGTTATCTGCATTGGTTTTGCTTGCTTTTGAAAAGCATTGCATTTTATGCCTTTTTTATCGATTGATTTACAACACAGTGATTCTTTTTTTACTTGTGGTTATTGTTGCATTCTTTGAATTTTTCATTATTTACATTTTACTTATATTATCCTAAAAACTCTTGTGAGTTTTGGTGATATTTCGGCCATAAGTAATAATTTTTTGAATATCAAATTTTGCAGGCTTAATTATAAACTATTTATAACTCGTCAAAAATAATGGTGAACTTTGACGAAAGAAATATGAATTACACAAAGTGACAAAAATAAAAGAAATTCTAAAGTCTAATTACACAACGCGAGGGATCTACATTATAATACCGTTTCCTGCAAAGACATTAACAAAATATTCACAAATAAAGGATTTTAAATTTTATTTTTGATATGATTTTAAAACTTAGTACAAACTTCACAATAGGCTATAATATGATATGATTAATTATCTGATAAACTGTTAAATTCCCCACACGCGATAATCCAATAGATTCAAATTCAATGAGTTTTGAGCAAAAACATTTTTTTTAGACTCCGTTACGTTTTTTCACATGTGCATGATTGGTATATAAAGCGTAAGAAGGAAAGAGTTGGTGATGCGTGCGTATATGGTGCTGGCAATGTTTTAAAGTCATTCATTGAATAATGAAAAGGTTGACTCATTTAAAAATGATGTAACTTTTGATCTGTTTGAAATTTATGATGAAATCTGGCCTTAATATATGAAATGCTTTTAAGACTTTAAAATTGATTCAAAAATGTGTACTTTTGGCCAAAATATTAGCAAAACCTCCTAAGGGGTTTTTTTTTTCACACCCTGTATATTCCATATTTATAACAATATTTACTTTTTTAATATTTATCCCTGTTTTAATAACTAATACTATTGATTTGGCAGATCTCCAGCTAACAGTTCCATCCTCAATTCTTCGACTTGTCGAATAAGAGATGGGCGGATAGAGATGAATGACGGGACTCCTGTGCTTGTTAATCAACATGACAAGGATATCAAGAAAGAAACATTAATGGAAGAGAATAAATACGTCAAATGTGACAAACTAAAGCGGCTGGTGGATTCTGTTGGTGATAAGAATGATTGGTATATAAAGGGTAAGAAGGAAAGGGTGGATGAAGCGCGCGTATCTGGTGCTGGCGATATTTTAAGTTATTCTTTAAATCAATCGATGGTTAAGATAGATGAAGACGTGTTAGTTGAGCCACGAAGGAAACTGCCACGCCTTGCAGATCAGAGTTCTTCAATGGATCAAGTATTGCAGACTGACTCTGAGCGTTATGCTGCAGCATCAGAGATTAAGGAGATCCATGTTACAGAGGCAGGTAAGGTGAAGGAAGAGGAAGAGGGGGCTATTGGATTTGCACCTATATTAGGACATTTACTTGAAAACAGGGACATGGAAATTATATTGAGAGATAAGAATGTTGCATCTGGTGATTCTGATGATGCATGTGAGAGTTTGCGAGGGATTTCAAACCATATCAAAGATAAAGCTGGAGATATAGAAAATATTTCTGCTACCATGGCATTAGAGACTGTACCTATAAATATGAAATTTATTCCTAAATATGCAAAAGAAATAGAGGGTATATCAAGAAATTTAATTGGTGATTCCTTTTGTTTCATTGACGCAAATAATGGCGGGCTATTTAACAATTTGGAAATAGCATCAACCAGCAGTAGCATTCAAGTTAGCAGCAAAACAAATGTTTCAGCTGATTGTATACAGAGCATTAATAGTGAATCAGAGAATCATTGTTGTAATGAGATTTCATTATCAAGAGATGATAAAGAGTCGGTGGAAGGTCATTCTACAGATGATGGAAAGCTCTGCAATGATGAGAATGCTACTCAACTTGCAGCAATTTGTTCAGTTGCAGACAGCTCATGTTCCACTCATACTCATGATTTGATACTCGTAAACATCTCTAAACCTTCTGTCGATAATCTTTTAACACAGAGTTCTTTTCTTGATCAAAGAAGCACTTTGGACCCACATACAGGTTAATGGATTTCTTATTTAACCCTTTACTTACTGGCCAAAGCGTGACGTTATAGCTCTGAATTCCCGAGACTTTTCTCAAATTTAAAAAAATTATCAAAAAGAACAACATTTTTAAAAATCTGTATCTCAGCAGCCATACATGATAGAAAGATAGTTTTTGCAGCATTTTCTTCGCTAGCTTCTGATCTTTGAATTGAATGGAAAAAGTTGTAAAATTACTTCTAATTTTTATTATAGGTCATTCGTGTAACATTACTCCTAATTCCGTTTTGAAGAAATATAATCTGCCGTAAACATTTTTAGAACAAAAACTTTCTGCAGCAAAGTTGAGGAAAATTTCTTTCTGAACATTTGAAGACAATTTGTTTTCCAATTGGAAGATGGGTAGCTGTTGAGAAGTTTTTGTGAAGCATCCCAAAAACAATTTCTTTGAAATCGAAAGATTTTCAAACAGTCTAATAAATCATGCTAAGGTTGTCTAGATAGCAAAACGAACAATTACAATATTGTAGAAGTTTTTATTATCAACATTTTAATACTAAAATTAGTCAAATTCCACGAGGGGCATATATCGTGCATTTTTTCTCTTCGGGTTTCAAACAATGTTCAGAACATTTTTTTAAATTCAGCAGCTCGATAAATCTCTATAAAGACAACAAACTTTCATATAACATGAGAATTAAGGTAAATTGAATTTCATTTAGATTAAAAGCCATTTAGATTGCCAGTGTTGAGTGTCTCATCCTATCGACTTCCGATGATATATTTAGAAGTTTTTTTGATTCCAGCATCCCTAAAAACGTATAATTAACATCTAAGTTTCATATTATAAAAATATAAAGTAACTTAATGTTGATGATTTTGGGAAAGATGGCTGTTATTTTGTGTGGGTATATGTTTTTGCTTGCTCCCTTTTCAAAATGTTGAAAATTGGTGTGGTTATGGTGTAGTGCAGCTTCGGCACTCATCATTTTGGCACTCTCCTCATTTGTTTTGTATCTTGCGCTTTATGCCCGATCGGTAACAAATAAAAATTTCACAGAAGCCTATTATACACAGTTGTTATTTATTTCATTTATTTGCTTTCATTTCACAGAAAGTGCCTTAGAGATTTCAATAATAATTATTTTGTTCCTATCTTGTCTTTTACTGTAGATGTCAGCTACAATATATTAAAAAGTTGACTTTGTCTACTGATCATTGGTTGCCATTGTTAGAGTTTCTGTCACTTCCACAGCGCGCTAAATAAAGTGTCAGATAAAAGACTCGGACCAGAGATTATTTCACACTTCCAAATCTCAACACAATTGACTTTCTAGGCCACTTTTTGTTTGTAAATGTTTGTAAATGACTGATCGCCAAAACAAATACAGATACAATTTCTCTTACAGAAATCTGTGAGGATCTTTTTGAAAAATTATTTAATCAATAATTAGTTATTTCCAACTTTGCTGCAGCATGTTAGTAGCCGCTGGTCGCAATAAATGCAGAGCCGTATTTACCTGTAGGCCAACAAGGCCCAGGTCTAGGGGCGGCACATTTCAAGGGGCGGCAAATTATAGGATTTCAAAAAACTGTAAAAAGTAAATGATGTAGCAAGCCATGAGTGGAGCAAGTGCATTGTGCACATACAGAGCTACATCAGTAGACAGTAGACCTATGGATTGAAGTATTAGTATTAAGATTATCAATAATTATAGTAACATTACCGTCATCTGTTGAATGTAAATGGTGATAGCTCAGCGGTTCCCAACCTTTCTGATGCTGTGACCCCTTGATAACATTTGCCAAGTTGTAGCGACCCCAATGATAAAATTTTAAAATTATGGCGACCCCAACGCAATAATTTGTTATATTTTTTGATCACATATTTTTTAAAATGAATTTGCAAATGAGTAAATTTTACATGCGTATTTTGCCATGTTCATTGAACAAAAAAGGGGGGAGATGCAGCACCCCACAAACCATTAAGCTACGTGGGGGGCTCAGCACACTACAAAATGACTATTCCACACAAAAAGTTATCTTTCATATCTTTTCATAACATTTGTAATGGCAAGTTATGAGTATGAAAATTTTACGTAGGTGTTTTACTAATTATTATTTTTAAAGTTATAGACCTATGACCTAATTTTCGACTTTACTTTCAGTAGTCAGCTCCACGGGCGCCGATTAAGCGTAAGCAGGGGGGCACGGTTCCCTTCCCAACCAAAAGTAAAATTTGCCCCCGTCCGGGGGTGGAAAATAATGTATTATTTTCCTTAAATAAACGTACAGAAATGTTTAAACTATTTGTTAAAAAAGGAAAATTTAGTAAAAGTTCAAACGTTTGATGAAACTTTGATCTTCTCCGCACTCCCCAAAAAAAGCTTTTTTGTCTAAAAAAGATTTCTTAGAAAATAATGTCACAAAAAAGGTCACCGCATCTAAGTTTAGGTCAAATAAAAAAAAAGATCATCACACAGATTTTGGTCAAAAAATATAGTCGTCGCATAATTATTTTGGTCAAAAAGCTAAAAAAAGAAGAAAAATGCATGGTCCATCACATAAACTTTTTTTTTCATTTTTTACCCACTCCCCTCTCCCCTACCCTCAGAACACCTTTGCGGCGTCCCTGGTCTCACCCCACAACACTTTGAAAAGTTGACGCATGTAACAATATGCAATTTTAATTTTGGAAGGGGGCGGCATAGAAGTCATGGCCTAGTGGCGGTAAATTGTTAAATTCACCGCTGAATAAATGGCTTGTTGGGTTGCATGCTACTTGAGGTCACAGTTTATAATAAATTACTTTATTGTATTTGATAATATTAGGGTCATACTAATAACCCTAATAAACCTAATATTGTTTTGAATGATAAGCAATAATATTCTAAGAACATTGTATGTTTCTCTAAGCTAATTAATTGTAATCTAAATATTTCTATACAACTGGAGCTACTGTAAGAAAATTTTGTGATTTAAAAATCAGTCTTGAAGACTAGTATTATATGATTTAAACTTATTGAATAAACTTTACAATTTCTTTGCATATCTTTCACATATCACGAATTTTGATTTATACGAATGAAATACTGAATTTTATCAAATATATTGATTGATGTCTAACATGTTTGTGTGATAGCTGCTATATAGTGTATATGAATATAATTATTACAGGTTTATCCTTTTTATTTTTTTTGTTTTGCTTTAGAAATTGTTAATGCTGAGCCTATTGAGGAAAATGAATTTTCTGAATCATCGGCTGTTTCTTCAAGTATTGATCATGTCGATCCTATAATTGAAACTTGCAGCATTGTCCTATCTTGTGATGTAAAGGGCCCTTGCAACATATCTACACCACTCAATGAAGACAATAAAGCCTCTTCTCAAGCATCTTCTTTGTTAGACAGTGTAGAGTTTAAGGATCAAGTAGCAGTGATAAAAAATTACTCTACAGATGAGATTATTGAACATGTGATTGAGCAAAACATAGAACATTCCCAAAACTATCAGATTAGTGACAGCTGTTGTAATACAGAAATCAGCACGTTGGATTCTGACTACCATGATCTTTCTAATGATATGGAGATCAATTAAGCTCTTTAAAATCTTAATTATACTTCTAGAGTTGCCAGTTTGTAGTATTACTTATAATTTATAGTATACTTTTGTTGATTTGCATTTGACATACAAATGACATGGATCATGTATGTTCTTTATAAATGTTTCTTTATGACTAATTAATTTAAATAGTAAAAATAGGCAGGCTAAAGCTGGCTAAACATATATCCCCAAACAACTAGGCACGTTGTTAGACTTGCAGCAGAATGAGGAGGGGCATCACTCCTAGTCTCCACCGCCTCAACTTTCCACCAACTGTCTAATTGAGTCTAAACTCACTTAGAGCTGAGTCAACTCAAAAGTAGTAGAGATTGTGAGAAAATTCACCTCTGCTGGGAACCAAACCAGCAACCTCAGAACCTGCAGGCAAATAGTTTTTTTTATCACACAACGCTTCTATGTAAGAAGAAATAATTTAAATTGTATAATTATTACACATTAACCAGAAAGTGTATGTTCTGTTTGTTAACTTTTTAATGATTTAACCAAGTATGTTGTCCTTAAATTTTTTAGTAATTTATGAAAGGAGCAGAGAAAGTTAATTTTATCCGCTGAAAGGATGAAGATGAGCGAAATTTATTCACAGATTGAACAGGACAACAGTGAGCAGGATGAGTTGTATATGGAAGGGACTGATAAGGTTATATCTATAAAGGATTAAAGGATTTTGTATGAAGGGATGGATAGTTACAGAGACTGGAATAGTTTGTATTTTAAATTATTGTATCTTGAAGGGAATTGGATCTGGAAGATATTACTAGGGTTGGATCTAGAAGAAATTAACAGGATTGTATTTGGAAGAGATTACAAAATAACAATAGACAATTCATAAATGCAATCATTGGACAATAAACACGAAACATGGTGTTTATTGTCGAGATCCAACCTTCCAGATCCAACCTTTGTAAAATCTTCCAGATCCAATCCTTGTAATCACTGGTTACACGAACTCATATGTCGTACCTTAATGATGCAACCAGTTTTACATTTAATATACAATATACAGTGATCATAACATCTAAATATAAAATACCAGCTTTGCGCATAAATAGATAAAATAATACAAAGTTTGAATAAAGAAAATTTTATAAAAGCTTCACTGTACAAATTACAATTTGTTAATTATAAGTTGTGCACTAAAAACTTTCAAAATTAGCTCTTTGAATTTTTCCAAACTTAATGTCAAGTTTTTATTGACAAAATACAACATACCTAAGATACACATGGATAAAAAAACACATTAATGGAAACAGTTTAGAAACAATTAAACAAATTGTTTCTAAACCGGTTTTAAATGTTCGACAAAAGTTAAAAGCATTTGAATGTATTTTTTTAACTTTACGATAGACAATATTATCAAAGGTAATACATCTCATCTTACTGGAGTTCCTCAAGGTTCTGTTCTTGATCCATTGCTGTTTTGCCTCTATACTTCTCCTTTCAAGCATATATTCTTTAATTCGCATATCTCATATTATCCATATTCTGATGACACGCAGCAGTACATATTTCTTTTTCTAGTTCTGAAGCCTCTCATTATCTAACTGCTCTCTTCTAAACTTGATTATTGTAACTCTCTGTAACGCTCTTCCGTCTCGTCCCTTCATCGCCATCTCGTACTATTGAGACGCAATCAGGCGGCGGCGATACGGATGTGCCATATGCCACGCAGTCCAGGAAATCGTCGTCGCCTCTCATCGACGACGATGCGAGCTGGTCGGCTCGCGACGTTGGATTCTCGCTAGACTTCTCTAATACTGTTCACTATCACGTACTCCTCTTATATAACCAGGCAGCCTCTCTGTATATATCGTTACACCAGCCCTCACTCGTATACCTTCTTCGGCTTCTAACTTCTGTCAACAACCTTGCAATTACTAACAAATATCACCGTTAGATTCGTCTTGAAATTATCTTTAATTTAAGTACAATCTTGATACGGTCTCTAAAAGGACTGTACGGTCTCTCCAAGGACCGTTCGGTCTCTCAAAAGATCGTTCTCGGTCTTCGGTCTCTCCAAGGACCGTTCGGTCTCTCTGAAGACCGGTCTCTCCAAAGATAGTCCTCGGTCTTTGGTCTCTCCAAGGACCGTTCGGTCTCTCTGAAGACCGTTTGGTCTCTCCAAAGACCGTCCTTGGTCTTCGGTCTCTCCAAGGACCGTTCGGTCTCTCTAAAGACCGTCCTCGGTCTTCGGTCTCTCCAAGGACCGTTCGGTCTCTCCAAAGACCGTCTTCGGTCTCTCCAAGGACCGTTCGGTCTCTCTAAAGACCATCCTCGGTCTTCGGTCTCTCCAAGGACCGTAGTACAAATTACCTTCAATCTAAAATCACATCACTTCTATCAACTTTATATAATCTAAAAGAAATACCTTATTCCTAACCCTAATACCTTTGAATTTAAAAATCTCTTTAACTTATTTAACCTAACCTCTAATCCTAATTAGAACAGAAAAACTAGACAATGATTTAAACACATTTTATTAATTACACAATTTACAAATTCAGTCATAATTCAAGAAATACTCGATTTTAAAACTAATCGCTACGCTAGATACCTATCAATACTCTCGAGAAGACTCAACGTAAATTTAACCCTAACCTAACCGGTTTCTAACCCTAAAACCTTAACTTTACAAAACCTCGTGCTTTTCTATAATAATCGCTAATTTCACTTGCTCGTTCAACTGCTAGGCCTAGACTCCCCTATCAAAGCGCTGACTCGACTGAAAAACCTAGACGTGTCTAAGCGCGTCGCATGCAGCTAAGCTGCCGCTGTCATACCAGCTAATGGTGTATAGACCGCTAAGGCCTAGCCAAAAGGCCTAATTTGACTAATTAGATTAATTACTTGTTAATTAATCAACTAAACTATCAATATAATACATATAGTGAAAGTGAGCTTATAAAATATAAAGGGTTTTGATAAATTTGATAATAACCTTAATATTAATGCAATTCAAGTAAAAATCGCGGTAGCCTCAGCCGGCCCAACCAAATTTCATTACATCTCTTTTTAACAATTTTCTAAACTCTTTTATCAATCGTTTGGTCTGAAATTATCTACCTAGAGTTGTATCTAATGTTAAAAGGTCCCAGCTTATCTCTCCTACTCTTAAACAATTACATGGAATGCGACCCTTTTTAAAATTGCGCCATTAAATTTTAAACCTTTACTTCATTATTAGCCTTCTTATCTCTCTGATATCATCAAACCTTATGTTCATTCGCGTACTCTTTTTTTCTTCATATCTTTCAAATTTTCTCTGCCTTTAAGAAAAAGGGAAAAGGATTGTTGATCTTCTCAAGATCAACGATCCTTTACCTTTGCTGCTCCCACTGTCTGGAATAATGGTCGGAGCATGTGTAGTCTTTCCCGATACTGCGAAACTTTTGCGACATCGTCCCCCGACTGTTAAAGTGACATTTAACTTGTTTGACTTGACAATATTATTGTGTTGTGCGTGCTACTTGTACAGTGTACTGGTAATAGCATGGACAACTATGTGTTATTAGCACAATCAAAATTAAGAGAATCAAAATTATGATAACCATTTAAAAAAAATTGTTATGCTGTTTATTTCATATCAGTTTGAAACTTTAAAATTAATGACTACACCACTGAAAAATATACAAAATAACACCAAAATACCCAGGATATACTACAGCATAAAAGTTTCGTAAATAAAATTTTGGAAATAAAATTTGTCAACTTTCTATCAGTATTTTTGTCTGTACACTATAACAATTTAGGAAAAATTTGAAAAATAATGTTTTGCAAATTAATCGACGTGCACTACAGCATAGAAGTTCCGGAAATGATTTTTTTTAAGCTTTTTCTCAATAGGGAATTTTTATGCTGTAGTGACAGTGTAGTGTTTTTCACAACACTACAGCATAAAATTATGGAAATAAAAAATTTAACTCCAAAATTTCTGAAATAAAATGAGCTATGCCACTGCTTTTAAATCTTCTTTGATATTACAAACATTAATTATGTAAGTGATAATAAACTATTAGACCAATTTTTTCAGTCTACGTACTTTTTTGGCCTTACCCCCTCCCCCATACGCAAACAAACGCTTTTTCTCGAACCCCCCTCCCTGGGCATACGTACTTTAAAGTTTATAGACAACTCCTTAATAGTTCACTCTTACATAATTTGCTGTTATATATCTAGCTCTTATATAGCTCACTCTTACGTAATTTGATATTATGTATCTAGCTATTAGGGTACTGTGACTAAACAACGCACGACAAAACGGCGCACGACAAAACGACGCCGTTTTAAATGTAAATCAAAACTAAAAATAAAACAAAAGTAAATAAAAACAAAAGTAAATAAAACAAATGTAAATAAAAATAAATGTAAATCAATAAATGTAAATAAAAACAAATTTAAATAAAAACTAGAAAAACACTAAAAATAAATGTAACATGTCAATAGAATTTTAATTTTACTGTAACCCTCGCCCTAACCGTAACCATAACTCTAACCCTAATACTAATTAATCATAATTTAATTTTGTCGATTTGCCGTTTTGTCGTGCGCTGTTTTGACGCGCGGGCCCCAGCCAGCACACTTCGTTGGCCCAACCGTTGGCGTGCCAACCGTTGGCAATGAACGTTCCGTCATCGTTGGCCCAACGTTAACTAATTAACGGTAGGCGCGTCAACGTTGTGCCAACGTTGGTCCAACGTTAACTAATTAACGGTAGGCGCGTCAAATTGGCGCCAACGGAGGTCCAACAGCACCATCAAACTGTTGGTTAGTATTAATTTAATTAACTATAAGAGAGTATAAAACAGTTATAATTATTAAATATGATTAATTTAGTGGCCATCCATTAATGA
>JAQIXG010004491.1:0-12839 GCA_034700105.1 Oconnorella tubifera
GTGATCCGCTTAAAAGTAAACGAAATACTCCAGTTCTCTGTCAACCAGGATTAACTGGATGCCTTAAGTCAAAGACTACTATTCAGGATATATACCTTATTTATTAACTTTAAACGTTTATTTATTTACGAACCTGTAACTTGTTGCTTAAAAATGTGTTCACTGGAAAGGGCTAGAAAAACTTGTGGCTTGAAATATCCTTTGATATTTATGAGAGGTTATCTTGATATATTAGATATTGTTCATGCCATCCTTCTTTAGGCACTTAGGCCACGAATTAAGATAATCATTATTTCTGAATACAAATTGTGATTAATACGAGGCTTCATCATCATCATTGTCTCTCTCTCTTTTTCTTTCCCTCTCTCTCTCTCTCTCTCTCTCTCTCTCTCTCTCTCTATCTTCCCCTCTCGCTTCCTCTCTCTCTTCCTCATACTCTCTCTCTCTTTCTCTCTCTCTCTCTCTCTCACTTTCTCTCTATCTCTATTTATTTATTTTTATTTATCTGTTTTATTTATTCCGAACTTTTATCAATTGCATGGTAACATTAGATAGGATGTAAAAGATCCAGGAATATCAGGTCATATGACACTATAGTGTCCCTTCACTGCATAAAAACAATAATGTTAATGACACTGCGTCAAAATTCTGTTTAAAAAACTTAGTAAAATTAAAATTAATTAAACATATTTCATCTAGTCTATCTCTATCGTCTATCTGATTCTATCATATATATCCATTAACATTTAAATTCAGAATGTGTTTATTATAACACGATGATTTTAAATTATAATGTATACGTAATATATTTTGCTGTTTTTATAGGCAGAGATATAGTAGAAAGAGAATACTGAAACTCATTTCCTGGTCTGGATGAAAATAGTTGCACTACAGTCACCTCTGAAAGTTTCATAGTGGAAGCCTGTCACTGCAGTACGGATCTTTGGGCGGGTTTCCTTTTTATGTTTATGTGATCACCTTTTTTAATTTTTGATGAACTCTTCTTTATCTGTATAGAAACGAATCCATTTATAAGGTTGAGGAAAAGGGGAGGGGGGATGGCACCAAAATACACAGTAAAAAAATAGCAATGCTACTTTTTCTTCCAACTTCATTTCATTAATTTAAAAAAATATTTCGGTTACAAAAGGGGGGGGGGATGGTTATCAATATAATATTATAATAGTGTTTTCTATATAGCTATTGTAATGGGTCACACGATAACTCGTCTGTAGACTTTTGATCTCTGATACTACTCTTAGACTACCGATATACGTCGGCATGCGAAGTGTGGTATGGACCAAAAGGTTGCAGACGAGATTTCGTTACACCGTTTTCTGACATATATAATGACACATTTATGAATAAGATAATTCACAGATCTTGGAATCGAGCAGTTGTAGCACTATCGTAGTAGTAGATGTGAAGCTTTCATTATTTGATCCTCATTTTTGTCACTAGTCTGTACTCAAACCGCACCTCGGAATTGTCAGTTTTCTGACAACGCACGGTGCGTTATAAGTACGGAATACGAATACGAGTACGAATTTGATGAAATCTACAACTGCATTGCTGATCTGCGTAATTCTTGACAATTGCGTAACATATATTAATTTAACAAAATATAAATAAATGAACGTTATGGTTTTATTCTCAATTCTACTTGTCGTTTAAGCGCATGTACTTTTTATCTATACCATCTAGGTATAGATAAAAAGTCAACTCATTGACAAGATGAATAGAACAGTGTAATATTTCGTTTTTTCATGTTTCAAATCATTTAACAGTTTGTTACGTGAATATTTCTGGGGTGGTGGTTTTAGCTGATGAAATCTTTCTACCTGGCTTGATTTCCTTCTTCTGCTATTTACCTTTATTTAAATTAATATTTCTGATTTCAATAAAATAGATTCGTTCTTCTAAAAGAAACAAATATCTGGAAATCAGGGAGATTTGTTTAATTTTCAAAAGTTACATAGATCATGATACTACTCTTCAAAAGTCTACATTACATTGTTCAAGTATTGTTTAAAATCTCAATCACCAGCCTACTGTATGTATTTTATTTCATTTTAAGTTAACTTAAATATACATGTCTTCAATGGTCGTAATAACCTTTTCAAATAAAGGCACAAGAGGAGGGCGATGATACTACTTTTGATTAGTTTATTCAGAATATGTTTTGGATTATGTTAAGTAGCTGAACAATATTTTTCTCACTCTCACTCAATTGTCCGTAAGATGAAACTTGTTCAATGTGTTTCTGTTTTAGTTTCAAACTTTACTGATTCATAAAGTTGTATATATATATTTTAGTCTTTACACCGGTAATCACAAATTAATCGATTTAAAAGGACGTAAAATCAGTGAAGTAGTCATAAGTATTTATATATAACGAGATGAAAGCAGTTTATATTAACTGTAAACTGTTATATGACATTGTATTATGTCAGCAGTTCTCAATATTTGTGAACATGTAAAGTGCATCGCACAAATAGCATTCCCCAGACATTTTAAAATTTCACAACTAACAATGGTCAACGTTGAAACACATGTTCACACAACTAGACAATTTGTCAATTTAACTATACGGGCGTTTTGGGATCACATTGCCAATATTAACATCTGGGTTTATAGGGCCCAAAGCGTCCGTTAGTCCTATATGCCGAGCTTGTGCATTGCGCCAATATATAAAGGTTTATCACAAAGTATGTGATTCTAGACTCTATGTTCCCTTGGACATAAAGTCTACAAACCCGTTTGTTTCTTGGGATCCCAGGGGCAGTTGGGACTTATGAACCCCAGGACACACACGGGCCACAGGGCTTGTAGGCCTTTAGGATCCTAATGGTATTTCTTATTAGTTTTCATGACTAGGCTCCTCGGAATCTAGAAGTCTCAAATCTCCGCTCCCTTTTGTCTACATAGACCCAACGAGCATTAAGAAGGGATGCTACGGTCCCGTCCTAAAGGCGGCACTGGACAGATGGATGGGAAGATCCATTGTGCACCCGTCTTAATGTCATTATTGTGCGACAGATCTACAATGGTCTCAACGGAATCCCGAGCCGGTCGTTCGGGCCCAATAGACCTACAAACCGTTCAAAGGCATAGAGAACAAATGGGTCCCATAACAAATGGGGCCCATTTGTTATGGGGTCCATTTGTTCTCTATGCCTATAGGGTCTGTAGGTCAATTTGGCCTGAACGGTTTGTAGGTCTATTGGGCCCGAACGACCCCGATGACCGGCTCGGGGTTCAGTTGTTCAGTTGAGACCGTTGTAGATCTGTCGCGCAATAATGTCTGTCTTAACAGTCCTACTTTACGACGAATCCAGCAAGGGACCAAATGGACTAAAGGCTCTACGATGTCCAAGTTTTAAGGGTCATATTTGACGACTGATCCTACTATGATAATTGTTGAGTTGTTGTAGTGTTATTTAATTTGAACTTCAAAAGGTCTGTTCAACGGAGCTTAAATATTAGAGAGGAAAAATGTTCATATATTTTTGAAAGAAATACCATAAGATATCTGTAGACATTCATTAGATTATTGAAAATCTGCAGTCAATTTTCAAAAATGCAATTATGGAAAAATTGGTTTAGTGTGGTATTTTATCTGTTTATCATTATGCTTCGTGTGTTTGAGACTAGCGATAGGTAAACAGGGATTTCACGCTCAGTGCCGGATATGTGTGCTGTGATGCCCTGGACCGAAGAACATGTGATGGCTTGATACGGTACCTCCCGGGTCCCCCCCGGACCCCGGTAGGATACGGTCCCCCCCGCTGCCCCTCAGTCTAGGTGACAATGCCGCACCAGACCGTGAAGTCATGAAACCGCCCAGTCGGCCCATAGCTAAATCCGGCTTTGCTCACGCTGTGAGCCAATTCGGCAGAATATTCAGGACGTCTATAAATTGAATAAGCGAATTTGCACGCTGTGTAGATAGATGCTCTATTATTGGTTTTATATGTTTACAACCTGAATGTCATAGATTGATTGCAATAAGTGTTGTCTTTGCAAATTAATGCTCACGCGTTTATTTATTTCGCTGTCGGTCTACGTAACATATAATATACTCTACGAGATTCTTGAGTTCAAGTTGCAGTACAACTAATTGATTATTTTTAAGGAAGACCTCATTCGTTACATTTTAAATGTTTACTCGGTTTCAATAGGCTAGATTACTTTCAAGTTATAAAGTAATAAGATCTTATGAATATTACCTTATGAATATTTTTCTAGAGTTTCTAAATTATCATCTGAAACAACAATTTACAATTCTGAGGTTAAATAAATTCGTCCTAAATTGCACTTCTAAATTCACTTAAACGCTTTTTAAATATTTCTCAAAGATATGTTCCTCTCGAATGACCGACCGCCTTCAAAACAAATTCATCTGCTTTTATAGTAATTCAAGACGACTTCGGTCCTGGGATCTCTGGCGTGCATTGGACGCTTTCGATGCCTGGTATGCTCTGGGTTCATCGGACGTTTCATCTGCCTTTTAAGTCTTGTATGTCTCTACAGCCTTAGGCTTTAAATGCTTCAGACTCCGTGACTCGGGTAGGCCTATTCACTCTGTTCCTATGTCTCCTAAACATGATGCTATTAAAATACTCTAAACTGTATTATGCCCTACTTATGAAAATTTTCAAGATTTAATTGATAATTGCTTCTACATATTTTAATCAAATTGACAAATTTAATGTACATTTATGACATGATAAAATCTAACGTAAACGATTGAAGTGTACCATTAAAAAATTCTGATGCCCTCGCGTTTCGTCAAATTTTTGATGTCAGCTGCAAGTATATGTAAATTGCTACATTATTAATGGCGATGAGATTGCATAAAGTGTCCGCTGTAACCTTGATTATTTAAATATTGATATTTTAAGTACTTAATCTATTCTCTCTGTCAATATATTTATATATTTTATTATATTGACTAAATTAATTAATTATATGAAAGAATAATAAACTAAATTTATAAACCGCGACAAGCAGTGCCGGATTTAGGAAACAGAAATCAGAGAGACCCCATCGCTGTTCAGTGATAACTAATTAAAACGAATTAATTTTTAACAATATTTAAATCTGAATTTAAAATTAAGTTCATTGTTTAATGCATTAAACACTATTTATGTGTTTTATTGTAAAAATTACAAAAAATTGACTATATACTTTTTTATAAGCACAACAGAACATCTATGCAGTAAGCGTCATGATTCTCTTAAAAAATGAGGTAATCAAAAAAGGTCTTCATTGCTTACAAATAGTCTGGTGCGGCCTAGCCTAGACCACCAGTAAATAAATCAACTAAAATATTAAAATCTTTCGAGATGTCAAGGACACATTATAGCCTAGCATAAAATAAGACTTTACGATGTAGGTGTTAAACACCGATAAGAAATGGCTGTAACCAAGTTGGCAATAGCAACAAAAAAGGATACGCTCAACCCAAACATTTCGATATCCATTAACGCTTGTGATTGATATAAATAATCTGAGGCCAATCACGGGGCTCGCGTAGTTAAGTCAGGCCAAGCTCTTGGTATAAATGTTCATGCAAGAGTCCGTCGAGAATTATTTAGCAGACTTCAAACATTTTTCGGAGGCTCTCGTTTTACGTCTTGCTCGTAAAGGTAATCTCTTTCTCTTTTCTCTCTCACTCTTGCTCTTTCTCTCTCATCCGCTTTAAGTAAAGAAAAACAGACTTTAGAAATAAAATGAAACATTGTCAATATTAACGTTTATTATAATTGAATTAAAACTGAAGTGTGACATTTTAAACTCTAAGATCCCTTAGCGCTTTCCAAACGACTGAAGACCCGCCAACTGAAGGATATCTATGACTGTGTTAGACGATAGACAATTCTCCTGTACCAACTCCAAAAACAACTTTTATTTGAGATAATTTTTACAGCCTGTACAACGGGTACTCAGTCAATGGTCTCCAAACTCATTAGCCCGATAAAACGGCTCCGAATATCGCAATGCAATCTGAAATTCATTAATTTGGGAAAAATGTTTATTACGCATTAACTCGACAAACGGCATCAAACTAATTAATCGACGAAAACGGTCAAAGTGCAAGCCTACCAACTGAAACAACTGCTCAGATATCATCTATTTTGCAAAGCCAAAAAGTGGGTAACAGATAAAGCGGAACCAAACGCATTAACCTGACAGAACATCCCCAAAACCTTTATCTGACAAAAAGTCTCAAATTCATTAACCCGAAAAAAACGATCCTAAACGTTATGACAGGAAAAAACCCAGAAAAAAACCGATAAGACGATATCGAAAAACTAACGCACAAAAACGAATCCCAGTACATTACCTGACAAATTCGGCAGTTTATTAACAATTTCTATAATTAGCAACATTAAAACTTTACTCTAAATTCAACATAGTAAGACTAAAAATTCTAATTACTTATTGTAATTCTTTATATTATTTTTATTTCCGTTAGAATTTAAAATGCATTATTCGTTGGTTTCCATGATTTTACCGATTTTCATATTGGTCATCATTGGTTCGGTTTCTGTTGAGGCTATTCGATGTTATTCGTGCAGTGTTTTAGGAAGTTGTGAAGATCCATTTAAAAGTGACGGCGTTAGCGTCATTAACTGTCCTACAGGAACTGGATGCCTTAAGTCCAAATCTACAGCCCCAGGTATAAGTTTATTGAGGGACATAATTTTTGCAAAGCAAGGGTAAATTCCCCTGCCACTTTTTTGGAAAAATTAAATTTTTCTACCAACCAAAAAGCTAAAATGATGTCCCTCTTTATATTTAATTGAAATATTTACTAATTTCCTTTAGGCTAAAGTTTATACCTTAAACTTTCTATCTTTAATTAATAATGGAAACAAAATTTGTGGCGTCCCTTTGATATCGTGAGAGAATTCTGTATCCTACGAGAATACGAGAATTTTTATTGTCAAAACAAGAAAAGTCTTCTTGCCTAGGTTCAGGTGTCCACCACTCGAACGCGGATGAATTGTTTTTCAATTATTAAAACAATGTTTTAATTGCTAATTAAGTCGTCAAAATTGTTCAGCGTGATGAAATTTTGACTATGTCAATAATAATAATGTAGACAGTGTTACTTTCAATATTTGTAATTCAAACGCTTAAATATTGAGACTTGTCAATATTTAAGCGTTTAGTACAGTAAGACAATAATGTGACATAATGCTTTATGTTTTACTTTACCTTTTATACATTTTCAATTTTGTTTCAATTCTTTTGGGATATTTTGTCAGTTTTTTTTAATAATAAACCTTATAATATTTATGTGTTTACTTGGCATCGAGTATTATAGCTTACGGGTTTAAATTTTTTTATTTAAATACTGATGTTTTTTCCATAATGAATTTAAGTACAAATTGTGCAATTGTTTATTTTATCGTAATTTAATATATTTGTTATAAACTCTTTAATAGTTAGCCTATATGTAATATTCCTTATCTTTTTCAAATATTTTTAATAGTAGGCCTAATTATAATATAAGTTATATAAGCCTATTGTATATTAATAAAAATTAATAAACGTAAATAATTATTTTTTCGTTTACAAATTGGTAAAAATATAGACATGTTACTATTAAATCTAACTAGACGAAAGACGTAAACAAATCAGTCAAATTATGATGTCTATTTGCTTTTCTTGTATGTTTTACACACATTATATGTTATTTATTTATGTTTTACTGTTTATTATTTTAAAGAAAAATTCATAAAATTCCTTTTTTTCATTAATTCACTAAAGTATCATTCGCGTAATTGCATAATGATAGAACTTTCATAAATAGCTGGCCTTGTATAATAAATTGAGAAATAAATGTTATAAAATTTATTTTATTAGCTGGTCAAGAACAGTCATTCTCAAGATTTGACTCGTAGTCCAACGTAGATCAAGAAAGCTTTATTAAAAACGAGCACCATTAAAAGTTTTTAATTGGCACTCCTGGTGTAGTTTTTCTTAATTTTATATATCTAAATATATATATATACTTTATATATATTCAAACATTCGGCAAAATTTTGCCTTATAGAGGGGGGGTTATGCCTCCCCTTAATCCTTCCCCGTTCCGGCGCCCCTGTTGATCCAATAGTTTTACACAAAACCAAGGTACGTTAGAGAAATGTTAAGAACTTAAGAGCTCTGGATTTGGACATAAATGCTCCAGGTTCAAATTCCTGAAGCTCACTGCAATATTTCTTTAATTTGCCCTTTAGTAAAGTGCATAAAATGACATCTACGTCTGAGACATCGTTTCTATAATATGGTAATCCATGATGTTAAACTTGACCTTAATCTTAATGAGCGTTTGTTGAATACGTTGAAATAGACACAGCAATTGGAGAACAAACAACAGGTGACTAGGCCTAACATGTGATTGGTTGTTGTTGTTATTGACTTAATTGTCAGCTTCTATGTTGTTTATAAGAGTGTGACAATAATGTCAACAAGTTCAATGACAACAAAGACGTATGATTATTTATAACAATCTCTAAATGGACGTTAATAATAATTTTACGAAACTAGATTTTAAAAAAAGTAATTTGGAAAAGTATTTTGAAAAAGTATTTTCAATTATCCAAAATATTTTTTAAAAGTATTTTGAAAATACTAAAATAAAATACTATTCAAAATTATTTTCCATTAATCCAACCATAAATCTATCCATCAACCTATCGTTATATTTTTATCTGTAATTTTAATGTCATTTGTTATATTTTAGGCACAAATATAGTAACTAGATATTGCGGAAGCTCCGGTGCTGGTGTGGAGTCAAATAAGTGCTCTTCAACCACAATTGCAAGTGTCACAGTAGAAAACTGTCACTGCAGCACTGATCTTTGTAATTCTTCTATGACCCACCTTGGTTTGGGATACAGTCAGTTAATGCTGATAGCCTTGGCTTCAATCTTCATTCTTTTTTTCAGACGTTGATTCTGGATAAGAAATCTGGGATAAATGATATCTTCACAGATTATCGCCTATCTGCAGAAGATCAATGAATAACGAATTTTAGTTAAGCGCTAATTAAACTCTTGAAGCCTGCATCTATTAACAGAATTGATTATTTTTAAACGTTATTTGGCTAATTTACTAATACATTTATTTGAAAATGTAATTTTGAAATAAAAGGTTAATTTACTAATGCATACATTTGAAAATTTAAATTTTCAAAATGTAATATGAAGTGTGGAAAAGAAAATACTACTGACTCATACAATCATTTTAAAATATTATTTTGTCGAAGGATTAAATTTTGACTCTTTTAAAATAAAGTTTATTTTTTCGGCGATTCTGCTTGCTATTGTAATTCAATGATTTGATCTATATTATATGTACTATCATTGTGCAAAATATTATATTTTGTATAATAAACTTTAATATTATTCTAAATAACTATAAATTTTATATTCTAAAAAGATCTAATAATAAATCTTAATTATCTTAACATAGTAATAAGAATGTGTTAATGGTTTGATTTATAAATATTAGAATTGTAAACATTTCAAAATTAATTATTCAATGTTCGATTCCAATATAAGTAAAATAATTATTAACACAACTATTAACGATTCTATTTGATCATTTTCAAATAATTTTTAATATTACGCCAATGATAGGATTGCCGATGTCCAATATTATACCGAACTAAACTGTATTTGAGCTATTGTTACAAAAAATGATGCAACTACAGGACATGCAAATGTTCCTGAATTTTAATTGGAGGAATATTTTTGTAATGTTAACGGTGTAATTTAATGATTCCATCTAAATTTTATATTTACGACTATTACACAAACTTTATATTTAATCTAATAAACTTATATTCTAAAACTGTCTAATAATAAAATATCTTAACATTAGTATTAATAATGTTTTGGTAAGTGTTAAAATTGTGGATAAGTTTGCGTTTGCGTTGTATACAGAGGTCAAATACATGTAATCGTGTGTACTCTGAGGACTAAAAATAAGTGTTAATCTAAAAGAATTATCACTTACATCTTTGGAGGACAACGTTAATTCTTTAAAAGTCCTTGGTGCGCGATGTCTACACTGTGGTTCAATAAAAACTCAGCCAAACTTCAACTACTGAAATTTTATTTTACAAACGAATTTTAAAAGTTTAAATATATTTTATTAGTTAACGGAGTAATTCATGTGATTTTGGAGTGGCCAAATTGTTGTGAAATTTATTCAAAATAAATATTTAGGACCATCTTCATGATAAGATCGGGAATACTATATATATTAAATAAACATTCTGGCTTACTTTTTATTGAACCACGGTGTATAATGGTGCACGGTATTCCAGGGACGACGATGTGGCAACGCTATCTACCATAGCTCTCATATGCCATAAAATTTCTTTGGTGGTCGTTCTTTAAATGTTTTCTCCAACCTAAACTATTTAAATCAAAATAATTCAGGCTGGGTTTTTACTAATGGGTAATTCCATGTAATCTTGAAAAGAAAGGGGGAGGGGTGAGTTTTTAGAGATTGTAAGTAAATCAAATTTATCAAAAATTATATTACATTTGCATATTACGAATTTTCTAATCATTGCATGAGAGTGAATAATCATTTTTTGGGAGGGGGGGTTAGTTAAATGGGGTGGAGGCATTAGGTCTATAGAAGTGGGGTGGGGGATGGAAAATTATTATTACTCAGATTTTCCTGTTGCATACCAAAGTTTTTTTTAACTCTCAGATGATACTCATTTTAAATAGGGAATTGAGGTAGAAGAATTCTTGTAACAATTTTGCTTAAAAATGCTCGATGTATATATATATATATATGCTTGAACCATTTAATGAAGTAAAAATAAATCTTTGTAAATAGACTACAAAATTTTAGTCAAACCAGAAGATGTATGCATTTCGCAAAAAACCAAAAGTGTTTAATACAAGAAATTTATTGCAGAAACAATAAATATCTTAATGCATACATTGACATATTTCTATTGGAATAAATACTCAGTTTTAAATTAGAAATTAAATCAAAAAATAAATTAAACTTTAAATGAGTGTAGTCAGGAATACTTATGTCGCATTAGACCCTACATCGGTAGACACAGCAATGTTTCTTATTCACGGATTTTATTTTAGCCATCCGGGGCAACAATTTCTTTGAAAATAATAAAAAGGCAATTAATAAATATGAGTAGGCCTACTTAAAGATAGATTCGCAACCATAAAAAAGAAAGTGACAATTACAAAAAGATCATCACTTGAAAAAATTGACTTTTTGGTTCCTCACTGCATACAAGTTGTTCCGGTGCCACTGAATTTGTCATATAATGATTAAAAAACGGTTTACAGTCTGTTTTAGGATTGCTTAGGATCAAGTCTTATCCAAATCTTCAACTCAATAAGTGTTTATAACATCATAAAGTTAGACATAAATGATTTTAGTGCACCATTTTAATTTTGATGCTTTCATCAGAGGCATACCCAGGGTGAGCGGTGGATGAGTGCGCAACTTGCGTGGAGGGTGCGAATTTAAAAAATATAGCGTCGTTGAAAGAAAATTGCATTTTAAAACCAAAAACTGAGTGAAAATCCCCAAAAAAATCATCACTTAATTTTTGGGAGAAAAAATACTCCAAGAATGTGAAAAATAGTCCCTCTAACCTACTGAAATGTTTTAAAATGGTAATTTCTTGATTTTTGGTGTAAAAGTATACCTTGGGAAGCCTATCATGCTCTCGGTATGCTACTAGTATGCTTTCGCATTTAGTCAAATATCTGATGTCAGCCGAAAATATTTATCAGTTACTTTGTAGTAACTTGGATAAGATTGCATATAAAGCTCTTGACAGTAACGTTACTTTGTAATGAATTTATACTTCAATTGAGCAATTAGTTTCATTGATGTTATTTAGAAATATATTTATAACTCCGTATTACAAGGAGAAATAAATTAGTGGGATGACAAAAATAAATAAATTTAGATAAGGGAGTAAAAGACAAAATGAGAAATTGTGACAAGTAGTGTCTTCAGCAAACGTAAACAAAAGAGATTCTTTTACAGTATAAATTGATTTATTTTTTGTAGAATATTCTCAACTCTAATTAATTGCAAATAATTAATTTCGTATTAATAATTAATTCTAAATTTGATTAAATATACAGGGTGGCCCCCACTTTTTTGGGCCACCCTATAGATGCTTAGTGCATTATATCAGCATTTTATGCTTGTCATTGTAAAAATAAAAATATAATATAGCCTACACTGTATATATACATTTAAGAAAAATAGTAAACACAAAAGTTAATACATATATATAAAATTTAACCTTAACAGTATACATTTATATGAAATTTAATAATTGTCATAATTTCTAGAAAATTAAGATTGTGAAAAAAGATCGTCATGAGCGCGAATTAGTCTTCAGCGTTCTAGAACCTAGTGTTGCAGTGTAAAAATGATCGCGTACGGTACTCATAGCCTGCGAGACGTCCCTTAATCCATACCACAACAGAGGGTCATAAACAATATAGTTAACATAAATAAAATGTAATCAAAATAACATGTAATCACATTGTCAATAGCTACGAATGATATTGTGTCACACCTACTTTAATACATATTCAGTGAAGCTAGTGATTGATATAAATAATTTGAGTCCAATAATGGGGATTGCCAAGTAAGTCAGGCTGATTTATCAGTATATATGATCATAGGAGATTCTGTCGAGAGTTATTTAGCAAACTTTTAGCGTTCTTTAGGAGAGTTTCTCTTTTTCAGTCTCGTTCTTGCAGATAAACTCTCTCTCTCTCTCTTCTCTCTCGCTCTCTCTCTCT
>JAQIXG010004492.1:0-12839 GCA_034700105.1 Oconnorella tubifera
CACTCCCCCCCACCCTCGTGGGACTAATCCCCCCACACCTATCTGTCGAATGTCGCCTACTTCTAACTGGCACTTGCGCGCTTGTGTATTTATCCGGACTATAAATTGACTGCTGGGTCGAAACAACCCCATTTCTCGGCACAGTCGTAGGCACTAATCCATCTCTTCTCATTCCTTGTTGCGATAAAAAGGATTTTCTCAATCTCCCCTTAATTTCTTTCAAACTAGCGTCAGATACGGGATTATTATTATCGGTATCGCTGTCGTCGAATTGCAAAGAACGCGCAGCAAGCGACGCCGACTGTTTCCACGGTAGGAAGGGAACCGGTTGAGCAACACTCGTCGAATTCACGGGGGATTGCCAGTTTTGATTCTGCGGACGTTTATTTTCGCTGGGCTTAATCGGGGATTGGATCGATTGAGGCACAGAGCGGATTATCGCATCGAAATTGTCGAGGTTTTTTCTGCTGGGTGCAAAACGCTGCGGTGCGATTGGGATTTTATCATCGGGATCTTTTGATGGTTTGCTAAATGGAGATGTTGTGGTTTGTTGTTCGGATGGATTGGATGAGAAGATATTGGGGGATGATTTAGGATCGTTTTTGGATAGGTTTAGGTCTAAGGGACTTGAATTTGTTTCTGAGAAGAGGGGAAGATATCTGGATTCAGATTCTAGCATACTTTGATCGTCTGGTAGAAATAGGGATACATTGATTCATTGAGATATATGAAATATATGGCTTATTGATATACAGTGTTTCTCTTTACAATCTTTTAGTTTTCTCTTTACAGCTTATAGTTTTCTATTAAATTATTAATATTTAAATGAAAAAAAACCAGTGTTATGCCACAAGAATCTGCTACATTAATTACTCAAAATATTATTCGATATTATATTAAGTTCTAAAGTAATATCTAAGTCAACATTAAGTGATTTTCTCTGTAAATCACTTCGTGACCATTCACTTGAAAGTGATTCACTTACTTTAGACAAAGCCCAAATCTTATTCTACCACAAATTAATACTTTGATTAATAATTACTATTCATAACAATTATAACACTGACCACTACTGAGGTTATCCACTGGTTGATATTCACTTTGAGCTGACCTAGATTCAGACTCGGCCCCGCCCCTTGCAGCGACGGAACTACCTGATTGGTTAATTCCTAGATTTAATTAAAAATAATTTTGTTGTGCATTATTTTCTAGCACAAAATGATATAATTTATCATTTTGCTTACATAATATACACAATATACATAATAGCTTACATAATATACATAAAATTACCAGAAAAATATTAAATTGTAAATATTATACACAAAAATCTTACTTCAGTAAATAATGCATCTGATTAACACAATTAGCCAAGTTAACTTTAAAACACATCAAAATTAAAATCATAAAATTTAAGCTACACCATAATTAAATAAAGTTTCTTTTAATTATTAAATACACAAACCAACCTTGAATTGATTTAGAGACACTTTGAACATTAGAATATTGCACAGACATGGAGACAGGATGATGAACTCTTTCTATATAAGACTGATTCTGTTGTCTTTCTATCTGATGCAACCGTTGTTGTTGTAAAACTCTACTTAATTTAACGTCTTCGGCTCGATCAAGCTGGAAATAATAAAATGATTCAGTTTTTTGTTAAATACTGTATTTTGATACTTTATTTGGGTGTTATATAATGGCATAAAAATGCAGTAAAAACAGACAATTTATAAGTTTTTAGAAGTCAGTGGTTTTTAATTAAAACCAAATAAAAAACTTCAAATAAAAACATTTTAGTAACATTGCAATTGACTTTAACGCAGCAACATTGCGATTAACGTTAATGTAGTAACATTGCAAATAACTTTAACTTAGTAAAATTGCAAATAACTTTAACACATTAGCATTGCAATTCAATGAAAGTTATTATTACACACATCAGAAGTAGAAGTATGGGGACATATAGAAGAAAGATACTGTATCAGTTGTTGATGCTGTCCAATATGAAAATGTCTTCCCTTGCCTTGACTATATAGCCACTCCGCTTTTAGACTAAAATCAATCAAAGCCATTAGAACTTCCAGCATTGAAAATGGAGAAAAATTTAAGATATAACATTGTAAATAAACGATTTGTTGATATAAAGTAATCGTGCTAAAGATGCAGCAAGTAGTGATATTTTTAGAGTACAAGAAATACACTTAAAACTGTCAGATTCTGAATTCATTCTATTTTTTTCTATTGTTTTTGTGTGTATTAGATAAATATAAGTAACACAAGCAAAATTACGTAAATAAAGTAACATTTCTTAACTGATTAAATATTCCAAGATATTTTTAAATTCTTTACATTCCGTCAACTAAACTTATATTTGCGATACTCGCTTAAACAGTTGTTACTTTAAATAGAAATTCAAGATCTAGAAGAAAAAATTAACTATTAATCAGTTAAATACAAAATTAGCCGCACGGCAATATTTTAAAATATAATTTTCAATGCAAATTAAAATATCATTGCTACAACTGACCCTTCTTTTTCAGTGATGACGTATCCATCTAAAAGCTGCAGACTTACGCACCAATTCACAACAAAAGGTCGATAGTCAAATGTACTGAATCATTTACAATCGAGGAAGAAATCATTCAAACTACTTTTATCAACTAACAATATCTAAATACTACTTCATTTTTAATCAAATAAATCTATCCTATATCGATCAGTAAATGTTTAGCGTCCGTTTAACCGAAGGGACGATGTCGCGGACTGCCCTCAGTATCAGTCAAGACCACGCATGCTCCACCCAAGCAGTGAGGACAAAACATCAACTGAGGAGAGGAAAACATTTAGCAGAGGGAAATCTGTCCTTGAATATATATAGAGCTTAACGCTTATTAAATATAATCACTAAAGATGCGAATTAAGACGAAATCATATTAACATTATTCTAAATATTCTTCATAATATTTATGTATAAGTTGCTGATTCAGCTTTTGTTTAAACTTCATTAATTTTTCGTATAGATTTCACTTGCTATTAATGAACAACAAAATAAATCAAAAGGTATAACTGGTCACTTATTTAAGAATCAAACTATAGTGTGAAGAAAGATAATATATTTTCACGCAATAAATTAAACAAAAAAATTTTAAATAAAGATAATATTTGTAAAAACAATTATTGAACAATAATTAAGAATAAAAAGGATACAGTGATGAACCAGTTGTCGGTAGAACACAGGGGTTATTCATTATAGAAACTTGCTTTAATTTGGTCAAATGATACAAATGTGAAACCTATACAAAGAAACAATTATATAATTAATTACAAAATAAATGTAAATACGAAACATAAAAGTAATATATTTCAAATACCTGCAGTGAATATTCAAGAATTAGTTATACACTTTAGAGAAGAGACAGCTAATGGATCAATAGTCAGCAATAGTCATAAATTGTAACTTACCTATTCAAACACATTCAAGACCCGTTAGAGTAGTGGTTAGTGCGTTGGATTCAAAATCGATAGGTCCATGTTCAAATCCCGAATAGCTCACTATTTCTCTAACTAGCTGCACCCTTTAGTAAGACGCTTAATTTGACAGCTAAGTCTTAGACATCATTTATATAATACGGTAATCCAGACGTTAAACGTAACCTAACCTTTTAATTCTAACCCTAATAAAAAGTTATAAAATCCAAATTGTTAGGTCACCGAATAAAGTCCATTAAAAGACAAAATTGGACATTTTCATGACGTACTTCGTTAAGATCAGTAATGTTATTTTCAGCAAGAGAGAGAATAGTTATAGAGAGAGGCAAAGTACAAGGAGATGATTTTAGTGAAGATATCTGATTGCCATGTAGCAGTAAAATCTACAACAAAATCATTATAAACTATAAATTTTAGCGAATATAACAATAGCTTATTCCATACTGCTATTATATAATACATCAAATTGTGAACCGACAAATCAGCACCGACTGTTCTTTGGGTTATAGTTATGATTGGGTTTAAGCTTTAAATTTAAGTTAGGATTAGATCTCGGACTAAGGTTGGTTTGGTTTGACTAGGGTTGGACTAGGGTTCGGACTAGGGTCGGACTAGGGTTGGTTTGATGTATGGTTACTAAATGAATTAAAGGAGTCGATTTGTCAAGTTAATGTATTTATCATCGTACCAAATCAAATACATTCAACTAAAACGCATTCAACTGGATCTTGCTTTTAATACAGTATTTCTAACTTCATAATTTTATAAAAAGAACCTAAATTTATACAAAGAACTTATATTTATATAAAGAATTTAACTAGTATTCGAGATAAAGTAAATAGATACAACCTTTAGTTTAGTTAAGCCTCTAATGTCACCGAATGAAGAGATGTTGTTATCAGAAAGATCTAGATGTTGTAAGTTGACATTATACGTCAGATTCTCCATCAACTAAATTGCAAAATAAATTTACGATAGAAAATATGAAAAGCTTTACGATAGTTATTATTAACCAATATATTGCTTTAATGAAATTAAACGTTGAAATAATAAGATTTTGTAATGTTTATTATAATAAGGGGCTGTTCATTCTGAGTGATTTATAAATTGAGATATCAAAATTATACGACTGTTTTGTCACTTTAGTAAGTGCATGAATTACTTTATTTAATAAATTAACTAAAAAAGATTAAGGTTGCATTTAACTTTTAGATTACCGTACTACACGAACAATGTCTCAGACGTAGCTGTCAATTGAAGCGTCTTACTAAAGGGTGCAGCGAGTCAGAGAAAATAGTGAGCTATCCGGGATTCGAACCCGGACCTATCGATTTGGAACAAATAACTAAGATTGATGTAGTTAATGAAGCGTTTAAAACTTTCAATAAAACATAAAAAGTAAAACAATATTGCAAATAAATAAATAATATATACAACTTACCCGAATTTTATTACCAGCAAGATTGCACGAAACTAACTTAGTCAAATTTCTAAGTCCTTAAAAATAATATAAACATTTTCTATAATTTGTATAATGTCGTAATCCAGAAAAAAAAAGTTTGATAGAAATCTGTTTGGTATTCTATAAATAAGTACTAAAGACCCAAATATATTATTTCGAAACGTAATGTAATATGCAAAAAGAAATGTTTTAAAAATTAATAAACCAATAACTTTCAAGAGAGTTAGCTTCATTAAACTTTTTAAAACATAAATAAAATTAGTAATTTATTTACTGAATTATTCAATATTCATCTAGAAATTATAATTATTATCAATAATAAAGTATATAACATTAAAACAAAATCATAAAAGTGTGCACTGCGTGTATTAATTTAAAATTAGAAATGAACTAAAAGTTACCTTGAATGACTGAGATGTTATTATGAGACAGATTAAGTGTGGTTAAATTTCGCAAAGACGCCACACCGGACATTTCAGTAATAAGATTACTGGCAATTGATAACTAAACACGAAATAAAACGTACAATTTAAATATATAATAAATAAATATTTTATATACATAATTAATTAATTATATATGACTTATAAAAAGGCTCTATTTAATTATAAAGAAGACATTGCAAAGTTGTTGATTGCATTGAATTATGCATTTTGTAAAAGTGCATAGAAAGTGATAAATTGAACTGAGATGTTTTAACGTTGCTTAATGTCACATCTACACATAAGACTATTTATTTTCTAAACTAACAACAAATAAATACTTAATTTACTATCAGAAAAAATGTAACAGTTAAATGTTGCCTACTTTCAAATTACATTAATATAAACTAATGTACATATCATTATATAAATTCACTCTGTTTTAAAAAAGCATAGCCATCAAATTAAGTCACTACCTGAACAAAAATGAAACAATATTTTATAATCGTGTAAGATCTATATTAAAATCATATCACTGTTATAATTTCAAAATGAATGCCAAAAAATTAACAAATTGAAAGAAATCTTGCCTGCTGAAGGTTAGCATAATGATGCAGATTTTCTATGAGTTTGATAAAGTTTCTATCGTAGCTGATTGCCTGGGGATCAGCAGACTGGATGTACTCAATACTATACAGGTCATGATTGCTTAGGTCTAGTGTATACATTCTATGGGAGTCACTTTGGTCTGAATCAAATAAACATTTGTGTAACAATTACCATCTTCTTGCATACTGATCATCTGCATTTGTATTCAAACAGCACGCGTTTTAAATACGACCCAATACTACTAAGCTTGTACTTGACATTTAATTCTATTTATTTTGCAGTTTATTTATTTAACTTCAAGAACTTTAATTTTGTATACTTTTTGCTTATCTACCATTTGATTGGTGAATTCAAATCTATATATATAAATCAGTCCTAATCAGTCATGAATTAGGGGATAAATTCCTAAGATTAGGCTTGAATTTAGGGTTAAGATTAGGATTAGGATTTTGCGTAAGGTTATTTAAATGAACAATCCGGATGGATTTGTTGGGTTAATATGTTGGCGGCTGATTTGTCATGCTCTCATGATTAATCCATGATATCATTTAACATGCACTGAATACAAAGCAATATAATTATTCCAAGTATGCTACATTTAATATTCAGAACAAACGCAATAACAATATACTAGAAATATCATGTTTAGCTAGCCTAGTATTTACATATTAAGAAGGGTCTAGATAAGCTGTTCTAAAACAACTACAAATGATATCATATTAGATATTTTGAACAAAATGAATTCACAGAAGTTATAAAGAAATCAGCTAGCATAAAAAGGATTCAATTTAACACAGAATAATATCGATAAATCATATATTGTATGAAATAAACAATATCCGTGTGCATATGCACCCTATATTAAAATAATGAACAGTATATACACAAAATTCTTACTTAAACGTTCTTTAGATACTATCTAACGATCATTAGGTTACTGCAGTTATAAAAAATACAGTAATCAAAACACAACTGAATCATTATTGTCAACATTGATAATAAAACTGATGACCTACCAAATGAATACAATCTGGACTGACTGTAGGAAGTAGGTTTCTATTGAACTTATAACTAACTACAATAACCAAACAATTACTTAGATAACCTATTATCTAATTACTAAATAATCCACCCATTAGATAAGCTGAATTTCAACAAAGATAACAAAAATTAGAACACTTAAATGAAACTATTATATGTATAAATGAACACGCCTATAACATTTCAAAGATAACAGAAGAAAACTTAAATTGTCCTTAACTCTAATAACTCACTGTTATTATTTGTTGCTAACTTAAATAAAAACAACACAAAGAAATTCTACATAGTAAATACAGCCAGTAGAATATTTCACCGCAATAGGACCTTCGACCAATCAAAAACGGGTAAGCTTTAACAGGCAAAGTACTAGGCAAAGTTGTAAACACTCATTTCTCAGCGGGAGATGTGTACCTTCCAATACTTTGTCACGACAGGTTATCAAAAATACTATCTAAAAACAGGCACCGTTTCTATCAAGACCCGCCCTTTAGACTAATAACCTGTCAATCTAAACCTAATTTTATTAGGCTTAATTTGTCTTCAAATACTGTGAAACTGTTGATATTAAAATTAAGTTTAAAGCGAGATAATAAAATGACTACTTGTTGAAGAATTTATTCTAGTAAAGGGGCGGAACTTGTTAAATAAGATACCTGGCTAGAAAAGCCAATGATTAATCAAACAGGCATGAAAAAAAATCAATAACTTCTAGGCAAATCACAAAGAACATAAAATATCTGCCCAGAAAATTTGCTTGAACCAATTGGAAACTTACTATTAATAA
The DNA here is from genome assembly GCA_034700105.1 of Oconnorella tubifera. Taxonomy (NCBI): domain Eukaryota; kingdom Metazoa; phylum Annelida; class Clitellata; order Enchytraeida; family Enchytraeidae; genus Oconnorella; species Oconnorella tubifera. The sequence continues at coordinate 7,814 of JAQIXG010004492.1, forward strand.
GAAATGAAAAGGACAATGATGATGATTAATTAACCAATTAACCAATTAGTCCGCTAGTAAGCATAGAGTGACGACAGATAAAATTCAAAAGCTGACATATCAATGTCAAACCATAAAATGATATCGTAATAAAAACATTACAACAAAGATAAAAAAATGAAGTAAACAAAATTGAACTTCTTAATGCTTTAGTCACATATTTAATGTTGTTTTCGATACTAAAAATCGCTTTAACTTATAGCAAATACAATAAATTCACACAAGTGTTGTAAAGTTGAATCTGGTTGTAGACGAAAAATTATTTAGTAGCAGCGAATCTAGCCTAAAAAAATTAATAAAATCAATTACTTTGCAAACTTCCTTGATACAATAACTAACGGATAACTTTCTAGCTCCGCTGAATTTAAAACATTTAAAAAGAGAATCAAATTAAAATACCTTAAGAGAGTCAAATGATCACGCATATATAATTAAAGCAATAGTCGTAAATATGTATTTATATAAACCCTAGATAAATGCAGTATGTTTATATCAATAAAACGATGCACCTGCTTATAAACAAGTCATAACAAAGCTAAACTATGCCCGAATATGCCAGCAGCATAAAAAACATTCACAGATCAATTTTATTGAACAATAAATTTCCTATTCGTGTGCAAAGTGAGAACAAAAACCCATCAACACTGGGACAAATTTCACACGTGCAGCATCGATTCAGTAATTGACCTGAATTTAATTAAGTTACTGACTGAATTAAAACTAGATTAATTATGCGTATAAGGGAAAACTAAGCGGAAATGCGCAAATAATAAACATGCCAGAGCTTATAATGATTAGGACAACAGTTTTATTTACACAATATTTATAGCGCTATAGTTAATAAACCGGTGTTGTTATTAAGTCATTTTTGTCTAAAATCAAAATTAATTCAGTAATATTCAAAAGGGTAATATTCAATTAGTCTTGGAGTTAAATACTGTACTCATAAAGGGTAGATTCAATTTAAATTAAGATTGAATGAAATGTTAGCAATTTTGTTGTAAAATATGATATTACTTGCTAAATGAATACAGTAAGCGGAACAAGAAAAGAGTTAAATAGACCAATTCCATAACACAGTTAAAAAAGTTTACTTTGTAAATTGATAAAAAACTGAAAAAGCTTAACAACAACGCAGATGTCTTTTAAGAAATTATACGAAAAGTGCAGCATTTCAAATTATAGATAAGTAAATATGCATGAAATTGTAAGTAAATATACCTAACACAATAATAAACATTACTTATAAATGTTTACGATACTACATCAAATTTTTCTTAATAAAACTGAGGGGAGGGAGTTAAATTTCAGCATTGAGGAAAAAGGTTTCAAATCGTTAAATTATTCCTACATAACAAGAAAGGAAAAAAAACTGAATGAGATCGAAATAGAATTAATAGGAGCTCACTTTATATGTGACTTGCAAATACAAGGAAACTAACTTTATCTAGACTAACTATTATACTTGTTTAAGTATAAAAATTATTATATTTTTTTAAATATAATAATTATACTTAACAATTATTATATTTTAACAATTATTTTACTACTAGTCCAGCTCAACTTGTACCTCCTGTTATACTTGTAAAGTGTAATTATGATTTATGACGAGTTCGGTACAAATCGATTTCGGTTCAAATTTGCTCAAATTCGATAAAAAGCAATTTCTAATCCAAATACTAAATGATTCCAACTGTAATCCAAAATCTTAATTAGACGCCAATCCTAAACCCTATTCACATCTTAACCCTAACCCTATGCTCTAATCCTAACCCTTATTATATTGAGTTTGTATTGAAAATGGTTTTGCACCGAATTCATATATTACATCTTTATTATAACATAACTATGACTTTTGCATTCTATTTTACTCATTTAACCATTGACGTTAATAGTAGTTACAGACAAACAGACAGACAAACAGACAGACAAACAGACAGACAAACAAACAGACAGACAAACAAACAGACAGACAGACAGACAAACAGACAAAGTGACAGACAGATAGACAAACGGATAAGCAAACAGACAGATATAGTAAATATATGAGATGAATATAAAGTGTACACAGTGCCTCTGATTATTTCTACACGTAATATAAATAATCATATAATACAGAATTACCAATTAAAGTCTCAGATGAATATATAAGTAAATCGATGAATAAATAAATAAACAAAATAAATCAATACATAAAGTAAATAAACGGAAATAAATATATATCACGAAGTAAATAGTCGAAGATAATAATTTACTAATAAATAAACAGCAATAAATAAAAGTAAATAAATAGAAATAAATAAATAAAATAAGTAAATAAAATAAATAAATAAATAAGTAAATAAATAAACAAATATATACCTTTTTTTCTATTACATCCCGCCATTTTAACGACGCACTTTGCTGTCATGGCTCTGCTTGGCATTTTTATTTGGGTAAGGGGGCAAGTTCCCTACTTAAAATGAGGATAAGGAAAAGGATAAAGATAATGGTAAGGATAAGGATACGGGTAAGAGTAAAGATAAGGATAAGGATAGGATAAGGATAAGGATTGGATACGGATAAGGATAAGGATAAAGATAAAGATAAGGATAAGGGTAAGGATAAGGATAAAGATAAATATAAAGATAAAGATAAGGATAAGGATAAATATAAGGATAAGGTCCGGATAAGAATAAGCTAGGATAAGGATATATAAAGATAAGCATAATGATAAGGATAACAATAAGGATAAAAATAAGGATAAGAATGTAATATAATCATAATGATAATAATAACGATAAAGATAGCTATATTGGTATAAGGATGAGGATAACGTAAAGATAATTAAGGATATACAAGGATAAGGATAAGAATAAGGATAACGAGAAGGATAAAGTTAAGGATATATGATTTAACGTGATTTAACGTGATGACCATTTACAAGAGACCTTTCGCATCTTGGTGGTCAAATTTAAGCAAAATGGGAATCAAAAAGGGGAAGAAAGCAATAGACTTATATAAAACCCCCGACAAAACTTTAAATAATTATCAATCTTATTTTTATGGATATGGATAAGGATAACGATAAAGATCAGAATAAGGATAGCGATAAGGATAAAGATGAGTAAAAATATCAGGATGACGATAAAGATAAGGATAATTCTAATTATCTAACATTAGATGAGTTGATGCAAGGAATCGTACTAGCTTTGCGTAGGAAATTATTCATTAATGTTTTTTATTATCTATTTATTTATTTATTTATTTATTATTATAGTTTTTAATTAGCGTCGAATCTTTTATTATATTCGTTAAATTATTTTATAAATTTATTATTTTAAATAGAAGAAGTAAAATATATTAGATCGGATTGTAAGATTATAATTTATATTACTTAAAGTAATTTAATTATAATTACACGTAATTTTGTTATTTTTAAGGGAGAGGGAAGGATATTTAATTAATTATATAATGAAAGTAATTATTGTTTATATGATTTTAAATTATAAATTTAATTATATATTTTTTTTCGATCAGAAACAGTTTTAAAATTATCGACTAATTTGCAGAAAGAGAATTTGCAGAATGGGGTTTTATTTCGGCGAAACGCGATGAATTAAACCGGCAGTGGTGAAATAGAAAGCTTTGATGGATAGCAAAGATCTGTCCAGAAATTTCGTTCCTAACCCCTGACAATTTGTTAAAATAAATTTTTTAAATTTTGAATAGGGTATTTTAACATTGAGGTTCTGAGGAAATTCGTTGTGACATGAGTCATGCTTGTTGTGACTCATGTCACTGCTGGCATTTAGATGCCAGCGTATGATTTCTGGCATTAAGATGCCAGCATCTGTATACCAGCATTTTCATGCCAGCTTGTAGCTGCCAGCATTTAGATAATGGCACCTGATTGCACGCATTTATATGCCTGCTGTTATTTGTATTCCGACATATTACTGCCGGCATATCTGATTGTCTGCATTTAGATGCCGGAATTGTACTGCTGGCATATGACTGCTGACATATAGAACTGGTGGCATCGAACTGGTAGCATTTGTGCCGGAATCCATCTGCCGGGATTTAGATGCTGGCATTTGACTGCCGGCATTGTTATGCTGGCGTTTATATGCCGGCATATGACTACTGGAATTTAGATGCCGGAATCTGAGTGCTGGTATTTATATACCGACATTTAGACACTGTCATTTAGAGCCGGCATTTATCTGCCGGCATTTATACTTCATTCTTTGCATTTATTTTCTAATAAGATCAAGCAAAAACTATAACTTCAGAATTTGTAATAAATTACGTATTTTAATGTAAATTTGCTCTTATATTTCAGCATTTATCATTGTCAAATAAAAAGCAGTGTGAATAGTTTCTATTTTTTAAATGAACCGAACAATCAAACAATTGACGATTATGAAATGAATGAACTTTTTATTCATCAATCAATGATGATGTAATGTTAATTCCAATTTAGTGGATCATAACTTCTACTATGGATATCTTCGCGCTTTTAATTTAATATTTTTATATTCTTTTAAATTGACTAATTATTTTATTTAGCGTATAACGAGTGAACGTATTGCTCTGTGAAAATGGCAGCTGAACAGGTATATAGATTTATTTCTATAAACTCTTTTTAACAGAATTTAGTATCAGGTCATAACTGAATGAATTGCCAATTTTTTCTTTACATTATTTACATTTCTACACATTTTTAGTGTACTAGTTCTGCTACTTGTTGCAACATTTAGTAAGTTCTCAGTTTAACCAAACAATTTAACCCATTTAAGCATCTCTGACTTGTATTAGTGTATATTATATGGAATATTTATATAGAGGCTTCATATCAACATAATGCGTTATCATCTAATCAGTACATACTATTGTATTAATATTATTAGTACACTGGACCCTCGTTGTAACGCTGTTTCTCGGATCCATGGTAGGATCCGCGCTATATCCGAATCCGCGTTATAATGAAATGAACATTACATGT
>JAQIXG010004493.1:0-12839 GCA_034700105.1 Oconnorella tubifera
CCCCCTCAGTTTCGGCCTCCTCAATTATTCACCAAAAACAGCGAACCGGTAGTTCCAATTTTAGCAAACCACCCCTGGTACTACCGTGCTACTGTGTGCGTTTTCTATTACTCCGCAATTTGCTTCAATGTTTCAAAGGTTTATCAAGAAGCAAGAACATAACAAAAGCTAAACTTAATTTTCCTTTATAGGACAATTTTCGTTGTGGGTATTTTACACTGGTACTAATACTATCAATAACAATTTCATTGACAACGATGTCGTTAATAAGGTTGCCAGTTCGTTGTCTTGGAAATACCGGACACCATTAAAGATAGTCGAGAATACTAAAATATCAGTTTAAATTTAGTATCGCGGCCATGGTGGAGGGGGGGGGGTATGGAATTCTAACAATGTGGGTAAAAATGTCATTTTTGTAGTGTTAAAGGTGCTCGTTTCTGTGACGCCCCCCTCCAATCCAATGACGATTTAATGAAAACTTTGTATAATGAAAAATTTGTATAAGGAGGCTAAAAATAGAGTGATAACATGAAAAAGGTCATCAGATGCTTTTTGGAAGAAACCCCCCCTTTAAGTCATCACGGCGTTGCTACTGCTTAAAATAGTAGTTTAAATGCTTAAAATAGATTAGTCGAAACTAATTTTTATATTCAAAATCATGTTTTTCTACTGAGAAATTATTAAATAAATGAATTATTTTAAATTATTAATAAAATCAAATAGTCAAAAATTCTCAGTGTAATCAGATCGTATTTGTATTCTTAACACAAATTATAATAATTATCATCATTCTACATGTTGTCCCATTTTACTTAGTTGTTAAAAACGTCATTAATTGATAATAAGTGATCCCAAAAGTTAAGCACCTATACAATATTAAGCGAAAAATAAATATAGGTTAATGACCTCTATAGCGGGTCAATGACCTTTATCGTGGGTCAACGACCTCAACGATCAACGATCAACGACATCTATAGTTGGTAAATGACTTCTAAAGCGGGTCAATTACCTATATGGCGGGTCAATGACCTCTATAGCGTGTCAATAACCTCTATAGCGGGTCCATGACTTCTATAGCGAATCAATGACCTCCATGGCGGGTCAATGACCTGTATAACGGGTCAACGACCTCCACAGTGGGTCAACGATCTCTATAGCGGATAAACGACCTCTATAGTTGGTAAATGAAGCGGGTCAATTACTTCTATGGCGGGTCAATGACCTCTATGGCGGGTCGGTGACCTCTGTAGCGCATCCATGAACTCTATAGCGGGTTAGTGATCTCTATAGCGAATCAATGATCTCTAAATTTAAAGTAATAAGTGACTTTTAGCGTAACTTCGAGTAACTCGAGTTTTCAGGAATCAACTCAAAACCCCGTAGCAAGAGTTTCAAATGGATTAGCCAATTTAACCAATCAAAATTTAAATGTACAAAAAACTTGTGCATCTAATTATTTATTTGAAATTAGTTTCTGAGTCAAAAATATATTTTAAAATTAGTATATTAATGAAAATAATCATTATAATTAATAATGCATAACTACTGATCAGATCGTATTTGTTTTCTCAATGATAATATTTTGTCATTATCATTATTCTGCGTGTAAAATCGCCACACATTGTTTTTTTTAAAATTAGGTTATCAATCATTTGTTTCCTCCGAGTACACCTGGTTAGATGTACTGGGAAATTTTGCAAAAACTATCAAAATATATATGTTGATCTCCACATATATAGCATATCAAAATATATCCAAAGCAAACGCAAATTTGATGATAAGAACATCAGGGTGCGAATCCAAAAAATATCCACTTTTTGTTTGCAATGGTTTCGATAGTAAAGTTGGTTTAGGAATTGAACCGTGATGCACTGGGATCGAAGTTTTTCCAGTGAAAGGTTGATTATATTTATGAATATTAACTGAAGCGTCAATAAAATCAATTGTTTTGTTTTCAGACGTTGCATTTGAAATTGAACCAGTGTGACTGTTTTGAAAGGTTATTATTAAGCTTGGAGACCCTGTATTAAATTGATGCGAGTTTATGGAAGAAGGAAAATGTGAATAATATTCGTGTCTGTTTTCTTGATGTGGTAGGAGCCTCTTTTGCAAACCATTGAGATCCTTTCTAAAGAATGGTCTGAGTAATTCACTTGAGAAACGCTTGAAAAGCAGAATGAAAGCTCATTATACAAGAAAGATTGAGGGGCACTGAGAGATGAAGGCCGACCACTTTGAAACTCAAGCACAGATTTTGTATAATTTTCAAAACCAGTTTCAGATTGATGATAAACATTATAGGGCATTTGGGTGGTATTATGATTAACAAAGCTTTCGTTAAAATTAGCGGATTCTGGAAACAGCGCTAGTGACTAATATCCCTGCCAGCATCGCATTGAAGTTATTACTTATTGATGCCGGGTTACATTCTAGTGTGCCGGGAGAAATATGGCTTTACGCGTTGATTACACGCTATATTCACAAGTTAATATCGATTAATTAATCAAAAAGCGGACCCACCCTGCAGTCTATAGGACGTAAAACGCAGAAAAATATTGAGAAACAAAGAGAAAGATAAATATATAGATCACTGGTGGATATATGGACGAAATTCTGCTAATGAATTAGATTTTTATACATGTAGATATATATTTTTTTGAATTATTAAATTGACTACACAGTGTATGCATTTTATTGTATGACCAGTTCCAGCAAGTTAAACATATGTACAAAATCCATATTTTTATAATGTATATGCAAGGGCGAAGAAACGAGGAGGGGGTGGAATAGCCATCTTTCCCCACCCCTCAACCCTGATAAATCGCCCCTCGTAAATCCAATTTCAACACGTTAAGAAAGCGATTTTTTCGTATTTTTCAAATGCAAATTTTTTTCCGGGATTTGCAGAACAGTATATGGCCCCACTCCTAATCTCTCAATGCCGGAGGGTCAATAAACACCCCTGAAAGTATTTATATGCATTAAGTATTTTTTTAGTGGCCTGTAATTCAACAGGCCTACTCGTTAAATTTTGTAGGACTATAACGTTATAGTGCACTTTGTCTTTGACTTTATTTATTTGTAGTATAAAACTATTATAATCTATTTACAATTCAGCAATTATCTATAAGGCACTGAACACGGGGGGCCCCAGGGGGGGGCGCTTCCGTATAATCAGTATTTACATATACAAGATAAATAAAGAAATATATATGTTAAAATTAAATCGTACAATTATTATATATATAGTATAGAGTATACATGATGTCAATTATTATACACATTAGATTTAATCATGCTTTATAGATATAATAATATTATGCATATTATATATTTTAACTCACTATTTACATATTTAAATACTATATATTTTAATTTACTATATTATATAACCATTCAACGTTTTATCTGTTTATTATTTTCATTCCTTAAGCTTGTCATTTAATCTGGAATTTATTTCATAAGTTATATAAGAGTTCTTAATCTTGTTAGAACCTTTTTAAAATATCAAGTTTACATCGATTGTACTATCGTCTGTATACTATAGTTTCATCAGAAAGTAAGTTTGTAAATTAGTACTTTACTGGTTACACCGTTAGTTGTTATAATAATCATCCTATTTGTTTTCCAGTAAACGTAAATCACTGATGGATATTCATTTTGATACTGAATCAGTACACGACTTTTGCTCTGATCAGGTTCCATAATCTTTAGTTGATCATTAACGCTATCTCCAATAAATACTTGACCAGTTGGCGCTTGAACGGTCACCGAATACAATATAAATCCGTGCGGATCATCCGCGGAACGTTTAGAAATAATATTCCCTTCTCTTGTGAGGACTTCTATATAACTACCTCCATAGCCAATTACAAAATCTCCATCCACAGTTTCACCAATTACATTTCTAAAATAATAGTCAGACGTAGTAATTGTATATAGTGTATCGGTCTCTGTATTCATTACATACAACTCAGTTGTAAGACTTCCATCAGTAATTGCAGCAATAATTTTACATCCGATTTGCTTATCGGGTATAACTGATAGATACAAAAAAAAGCTTTTATATACCGGCCAAAATCCTTGAAAATCTTTCCATAAAGTGCATGACAATGTGCTGAGATCATATTTCCAAATTCTCGCTGCGTGAGTTGTTCCGTTTCGATAAGACTCTTTAAAGTAGATGCTATTACTTGATTCGCATGCAGTTACAAAATTAATAATGCATTTATCTGAAGCAGATATAGATATATTTTGAATGTTTTGTAAACTACTTGCATTATAAACGTAGACATTAAAATATTGTCTCATGTAAATTCGTCCATTTAGCTGAATAACATCAGACGGATTGAAACCTGGCCACGGCATTTCTTGTTCCAAAACTGCATTGACTGAATCAACTGAAATCAAAGGACAAGCATTTCATAATTACTCAAGATTTATAACAAGAAAGTGAGAGGAAAATCTGAAACAAAGATAACTTTCTACTCCAAAACATTCACCCAACTACAATTACAATAACTAATTACAATTTGCATATTTATAAACAAAGGAGTAAAGACAAAATTTAATAGGGATTACAAATGTCAAAAGTATCTTTTTTTGTAAAATGTTGTTTTTTTGCAACACGCGGCTTCACGTAAAAATTAATTAATTACAATTAATTCATTGATGTACTATAAATAAGGGACATAATTTTGCAAATAAACTCTGTAATAGTCACAATTTGACTGGTTAGTATTCAAAACATGTGAAAATAGCTTGATTGCAAGGTCTTACATATATTAAAAATGAAAAGAATTTAGTAGCTATAGAATTTCCAAAGAGGGGGAGAGTTTCCTTTAAAAAATGTGATGACCTTTTAGGTTATCACATGTAACTTGCTTCTTATAATTTGACACAATTCTTAATTTAATGACTATAATTAGCTTGATTTAGGTATAGGCCATCACTGTACTTGCTAACATTCCCTGAGTTAAATTCAGCTTATTGAAGTTTTGAGCTCTCTGTCGTTTATTTAAGTTTGATGTTAATAAAGCATTTGGTTAACTTTTAGATTTACTTATTTAATTTAAAACTTACTTATTGAAACTCTGGCAGTTGTTGCTGAAGATGTCATAGATAGGCCTGTAGTTTGAGTTGTTACCGACGTAGGCATTTCAGGACTAGATGTTGGATTAACTGAATAAGATGTGGCCTCGGCAGAGGCTGTTGTATCAGAACCTGAAGTATTATTCTCTTGTGAAGGTTCTCCTAGCTTTTTCTCTAGAAGACTGTTTTTAAATTCAAGTTGAGTAAAATTCTCTTTTAGGATTGAATTTTGTTGGATCAGGAGAGCCATATCTTTTTCCAACTTTTTCATTCGATCAGCATAAGTGCAAGTATAATCAATGCAGCCATTATCAAGCATCTGTTGTCCCCATACAGTAAAACAGTGTACTGCTACGCATAGAGTTATACTAAAGAATAGCTGCATTCTTATGAAAACTAATGATAATGTTCTATATTGATTAAGGTGGGAATAAGTCAATTTGTAAGAATGAAATTTAGTGTCAAAATGCTATAAATGTTAATTCTAAATTAGCCTACATAAAACCTAAATAGAGCCGTAACTTAAAGTCCTTTATTTAAGAGGACTACCGTGCTACTGCGTGCGTCTTCTAATACTCCGCAATTTGCTTTAAACGTTTCAAACGTTTGTCAAGAAATGCGAATATAACAAAAGCTAAACTTAATTTTCCTTTATATGACAATTTTACTTGTGGGTATTTTACACTGGTATTAACACTTTCAATAACAATGACATTGTCAATGATGTCGTCATCGCATTTGAATGAACGCGAGTAGATAGGCTCGTTTTAAGAAATATCGAACAAAAGAGACATAAGAAAAAAATATGAGAGAATAGCTAGCATCATTAATCAAACAGAAAGGCTCATGTTGGGATGATATAAATAAGGAACTATATATAGCGTTCGAATACATTATAACTGGACATGGTTATAACAAAGAAACATCATTAAATCAGTTCGTTACTATATTAAGAATGATACATTTTGGAAATAACTTCTCTAATTTCGCATTTTCTGCAAATTTAGATTGACAGGGTTGAAAGTTTCATTTTTTTGTTATAATATACCCAGTAGTATTTTCTGCAAAAAATTAAGGGACTTTGTTTGGTTATAATTCTGGTTATATTTTGAAATAGAATTTATTCTGTAATTCCAATATTATAGTTACAACATTGTGTATTAATTTCTAATATTAGATTTTTTATTTTAGAACGTAAATAACGAAACTACAATATTGCACTAAATCAATGTTAGTAAGAAAATCGAAAATCCTGATCGATTCATTCTTCTTCTAGGCAGAGTTTTAACATGTTTGCTTCTGCAAATAATACAAAATATAGACTTATTACGTGACTTTAGTACTTATAAATAAAGGTAAGCTAACCAATATCTGCATTATAATGAAAATAAATAATACTAGTATACTTATTGATTGAGACGATAATATGCTAATTGGTAATATACTAATCCACTTTGACTCATTGCATAAAACTAATTTGCATTTGTGCTAAAGAGGTCCACATACTTAAATCATGCCTATGTAAATACTATACTATCAAATTTCTTCTATTTTTTTCGGAAAGTTTAGATCTAAAAATAAACGTGTATTTCCTTTGGAATATTTGACATTGGCAATACGTCAATGTCATCATTTTCACGAGTTTGTGAACCCGAGTAATGAGCTAACCCGAATTATAGAATACCAAACTATAAAACTATAGTAAATTAAATTATTAGATGAAAAAATATGAAACAAACATATACATCTATATACAGAGAGATATGATATATTGCAGAAGCGATTTATCACATGATACAAAAAGCAATTGTATATCATAACAAACAGGCTAAACTGTATACCATTTTTAAATTGACATTCTTGAAATAGTTCTATTTCGTTATTTAGTCCTACCGCTTTTACTTTAATATAAATGTTTTTATTACTGAATATAACAATAATTACAAAATATCAGTAATAATTACACAAGTAATCCGTTTAATAAAATTCAATAAATGTTGCTTTTTCAATTTTCATGTCTTGAGAAATCGTCAGAAAGCGAGTTTATAAATTAGTAATTTAACGGTTACACCATTGGACATGAAATTCTATTCAATTTTTTTTTTTAAATATTTATGGTTACTGGAATACAAATCGAATGACTGTTGGAACAAGAGTCATTCGATTTGTTTTCCAGTAACCATAAATATTTTAAAAAAATTAAATTTAATAGAATTTAATTCAAATGTTTAAGTCTTTTCAAGACTTACTTTCGCGATACTGTATGTTTAATCGCTGTACATTATTGCTCGTTCGTTAGCTGTTTTCTGCTCGCTGTATATTATTGCTAAATACTTTTGTCTGATTAGTTAGATTGTACTATTTTTACTGCACCATTAAGTCATTATTATAAATCACTGATGGGTATTCATCTTGATTTTGAATCAGTACACGACTTTTACTCTGATCCGGTAAACACATTTAATTCATCGTTATCTCTCTTTCCAATAAATATTTGACTTGTTGGCGCTTGAACTCTTCCGGAATACTATATAAATCCGTGAAGGTCATCTGCGATTTCTCTGGATGTACTCTTTCCTTCGTTTGTGAGGACATCTATGTAACTACTTCGATAGTAAGTTACAAAATCTCCATCCACAATTCACCGATTAACGATGTGATAAAATTAGACGCAGCGATAGTATAAAGTGTATCGGCCTCTGTGTTCATTACGTACAACTCAGTTGTGAGACTTTCATATAATAATTCCAGCAATAATTTTACACCCGATTTACTGATCGGGTATAACGGACAGACCCATATCAAAACTTTTATAGACCGGCCAAAATCCTTGAAATTCTTTCCATAAAGTGCATGACAATGTGCTGAGATCATATTTCCAAATTCTAGCCGTGTAAGTTGTTCCGTTTTGATATGAATCTTTAACGCAGAAGCTGTTAGTTGATTCGCCTGCATTTACAAAATTAGTATCACATTTATTTGATGCAGATATATTTTGCATGTTCTGCAAAGTGCTAGCGTCATACACGTATATGTGTGTAAAATCGCTCACATTTTGAATTTTGAGCAGCATCGTGAAGCGAACTCCCAACACTTGATTGACTTGAATTGTTTTGAAAAGGAACAGTCAAATCAGTCCTATTGCGATTAAAAGTAGGATCTCTTGTAATGCTCTGATTGTAGTTGGGACGATTTTTAGAATTCTCGGTAAACATATAATGTTAGGATTAACGGAGAACCCCGTGTCATCAGCATCGAGTAGAGTGTCAATGGCTCTGAAATGTTGTGAAAGCGATACTGGATCATTTTTTTGTAGGGATCAGGTACTCTTTCATCGGATAAACCAGAATGTGTTTGTGTATCATTTCTATAAGTTGATAAAACGTTTGACTGTAAAGCACATGGGTTAAAGTCTTTTTTCGGATGACTAAGAACATTAGGGTACGAATCCGAATAATAACCACTTTTGTTTACAATGGTTTTGACAGTAAACTTGGTTTAGGAGTTGAACCGTGATGCACTAGGGTCGAAGTTTTTCCAGTGAAAGGTTTATGAATATTAACTGAAGCGTCACTAAAATCAATTGTTTTGTTTTTAAACGGTGCATTTGAAATTGAACCAGTGTGACTGTTTTGAAAGGTTATTATTAAGCTTGGAGACCCTGTATTAAATTGATGCGAGTTTACTGAAGATGGTAAATGTGAATAATTATATTGCTGCCTATTTTCCTGATATGGTCTGAGCCTATTGCACACATTTGAGATCCTTTCTAAAGAAGGCACCGAGTAATTCATTTGAGAAACGCTTGGAAAGCAAGATTAAAGATCACTGTACGAGAAAGATTGAGGGGCACTGAGAGATGAAGGTCGACCACTTTAAAAATCATGCACAGATTTTGTATAATTTTTAAAACCAGTTTCAGATTAATGGTAAACATTATAGGGCATCTGGTTGGTATTATGATTAACAAAGCTTTAGTTAAAATTCGCGGGTTCTGGAAACACCTCTTATGACCCTGCCAGCATCGCTTTGAAGTCATTACTTATTGATGCCGGATGACTTTATTGCGTGCCGGGAGAAATATGACTTTACACTTTATTCACAAGTTAATATCGATTAATTAATCAAAAATCGGACCCACCCTGCAATCTATGGGAAATAAAACGCAGAAAAATATCGAGAAACAAAGAGAAACAGATAAATCTATAGATCACTGGTTAATATATGAACGAAATTCTGCTAATGAATTAGATTATAGAAATAAGCTTATTTTAAAATGATTGAGTTGAATACATAATCATTTTAAACTTAATAATTAACTAACTAATAACTGACTTTGTGTATACAGTGTGTACACAAAGTTTATAGTATTATATGACCGGTTCAACGGGGTCAAACATATGTATAGAATCCATATTTTTATAATATATATATGCAGGAGTAAAGAAACTAGGAGGGGAAGTGGAATAGCTCTCCCCCCTCCTGGAAGGAAACTTAGACAAATTTCTGTAAATTAAGGCAAAAAAGTGTCAAATAAAGGCAGAAAGGTGGTTACGTAAAATTCAATATTTTTGCCGCATTTCGAATGACCAAAGCCATTTTCCTTGATAAACTTTTAATTAATGCTTGTGCGCTTTGCCCCCCCCCCCTTCCCCAATAAAATTGATAAATTAATTTTATAATCATGTGATAAAAGTTAATTTTTCTTGATAATTTTTTAATTATTAGAATATCAGCCCCCCCCCTCCCCCCTAGGCATGAAAATTGGTAAATTACGAACTATAGCATGATTGTATAATCCAAAAAATGATCAAAATATATTAACCCTTATAGTTGTTTAATTACATCATTTGATCATTACTATCTTCTTTACAATTGGTCACGATGAAAATCCTGCGCGTCTATTGGTTAACGTCCATGCTATCAGAAACAAGGCTTGACATTTGATTGGTCGACTTTCTGTTACAGATAGATGCAGCAGAAAATCAATAGATTATTTTCTCTTAAGGCACACATAAGCCGACATTTTGCACGACATTTTGCACGAGAAATCGTGTCGTTGGACTGTCGGCCGAGACTCCAACGACACGATTTCTTGAACACGTGAAAATTTCACGAGGAGCTCAGGCAAATTGTCCTCCAATGTTGCCGGCCTTTGCAGCAATGTCTGCATATTAAGTCATGAAATTTTTTCGCAAAGCCTTAGATAAAATATATCAATCTTTATTTCACCATTTATAATGATGTATAGTAAAAACAAATGATATAAAATAAATACAAAATAAACATAAATCTGGGCATCATTTCTAGGTGCAAAATTAAAACCATGCTTTTGAATGGTTTTAATTTTGTTAAAATGTATTACACATTTTTACAAAATTATTTTTACAAAATTCAGAAAATAAGCCGTTTATAATCAAATTATCATATATCATATATAAATTTATGAGATACATTATCATTTATTTTTATAATATCATGTATTTTTTTATTGCTTGATTGATATATTTCTGCAAACTACTGGTCATTTTTCCCCAGAACATCAACATTTAGTTCGTAATCCAATTTCAGCACGTTACAAGAAAGCAACTTTTACATGTTTTTCAAATGCAAATCATTTCTGGATTTGAAAAACAATATTTGGCCCCACTCATAATTATGCGGGCGTTTCATCAAGGAGCGTTTCGTCAACGGACGGTCGTGAATGATATTCCTTAAGTTTAGGGTTAGGGTTGGTGTTAAGTTCAGGGTTATGATTAGGGTTAAGGTTATGGTTAGGGCTAGAGTTTGGGTTAGGGCTATGGTTAGGGTTAGGGGTTATAAAAATCGTCCGTGATAAGAATAGTTCTTGACGAGCAGTCCGTTGACCAATCGTCCTAAAAATATCATAATCTCTAAATGTCAGTGGTCAATAAACGCCGGTGTAGTAGATTCAAAACACTCTAATTTCAAAACACTCCCCCCGTGTTTTGAAACTAGTTTCAAAACACTCCCCCCGTGTTTTGAACCTAGTGTCAAAACACTCCCCCGTGTTTTGAACTTGGTTCCAAAACACTATTAGGGTTAGGGTTTCAAACTGGGTTTTGAAACTCCTAAGCTAGAGTGTTTTGAACCTAAAGGGAGTGTTTTGAAACTAGATTCAAAACACGGGGGTAGAGTCTTTTTAGCCTAGGTTCAAAACACGGGGAGTGTTTTGAAACTTGGGAGTGTTTTGAACCTCCTACACCGGCCCTGGAAGTATATATACCCAGCAATCATTTTTTTAATTGATCTGTAATTTAATATGATTAATCATATGTATAGTATTATAATGTCATATTTCACTTATAACGCACAACGTAATCTCGCGTTTAACATTGTTTATATATTTGTAGCCTACAACTAATATGGATTTATATCACAACTATAGTATCAAAGATTTCAGCTTTTTGCATGAGAGGGGAAACAATTTTTTCTCAACATTAAGTCATGACTCGTTAATTTAAATTTAGTCATTTTATATTTTTAGCCATTGGTTTTTTTTTCTCCAAAAATTGTAAATTTCCTACATTTTTATAATTTATAATAATTTATTGCATTACAAGTATATATCGATACTCTTAAAAGTTGTGCGCTTTAAATAAAAAAATGCTAAAATTTAAAATGAACAAGCCGAGTGTTATGTAGTACTTTTAGAAATTATTAATTATGATTTATTATAAAGTAATTCAGTAATTTTCTATGAGGCACTGAACATGAGCTCCCCCAGGAGGAGGGGTGGGGCGCTTCCAGATAATCAGTATTACATGTACAAGACAAATAAAACAGATATGTTAAAATTAAATCGCACCATTATTATATATACAGTATAGAGTATACATGATGTCAATTATTATACACATTAGATTTAACCATGTTTTATAGACATAATATTTTGCATATTATATATTTGAACTCACAATTTACATATATAAATACTATATATTTTAATTTACTATATTATATAACAATGCAAAGTTTTATCTATTTATTAATTTCATTCTTTGTGCTAATCATTTCATCTAACATTTATTTCATCAATAAAAGGTTTTATGTTAATCAGATTAAAGTTCTTAATTTTGTTGCAACATTTCTGCAATATCAAATTGAGTTCAAATCGATCGTGAAGGTAACTGTAGTTTCATCAGAAAGTCAGTTTGTAAATAAGTAATTTACTTGTTACACCATTAGTTGTTACAATAATCAACGTATTTGTTTTCCAGTAACCGTAAACCAATAAAGGGTATTCATCATGATACTGAATCAGTACACGACCTTTGCTCTGACCTGGTTCATATATCTTTAATCGATCGTTATCTCTCTCTCCAGTGAATATTTGACCTGTTGGCGCTTGAACGATTCCGGAATACGAATACAATATAAATCCGTGAAGGTCATTTGCGAGTAGTTTATAAGTAACATTCCCATCGGCCGTGAGAACACCTATTTCATAAGCATTATAGAAAGTTACAAAATCTCCATCCACAGTTTCACCAATTATATCTGCAAGGTCAGCGACCGACGACGTAATTGTATACAGTGTTTCGGCCTCTGTATTCATTACATGATACTCAGTGACATCACTTCCATTAATAATTCCAGCAATAATTTTACAACAGATTTGCTTATCGGGTATAACGGCCACATTCATATAAAACGTTTTATAGATCGGCCAAAATCCTTCAAATTCTTTCCATACAGTGCATGACAGTGTGCTGAGATCATATTTC
>JAQIXG010004494.1:0-12837 GCA_034700105.1 Oconnorella tubifera
CTACTATGTATTTATTGTATATTTATTTTATTAGAAATTGTCTGATTTCTAACATAAAATTTATTATTATTATTGTATATTGCTATGTATTATTGTATATTGCACTGTTGTATATTGCACTTCTTTATCTGAACTATTAATATTAATAGCAATTTGCTTTCATTAAAAATTCCATTAAAATAAACTAACGTAATTCGATGCATTTGGGAACAAAATGCATAAAAAGTCTTATAAGTGGTTTCTGCACTATTTTTCCTAAAGGAAAATTATTTACTGCACATCTCTTATTAAAAGTCAAATGCTCATTCATCACTTCAATTCGGCACAAATTTAATTAATACACAAGGAATCACTAAATACATGTGCTGATGTAACGTTAACTAAGCGATGTGACATTAAACAACACACAAAATATAAATAGAGTGTAAGTATACCCGCTCGTTTGTTACTGAAAATGACTAAAATCCACATTATCTTAACGATACGATTACATCCATTGGAAAATCTTTCAATATCGCTCATCTGTCTGTAGTCAAAGGCAATATTATAATCTAAGATCAGTTTTTTAATCTCACCTTTTTCGCAAATTTACATAGAATATCATATGAAATAAGTTTGACTAATATGTTGACTAGTACTTAATCCATAGCTTGAAATCAGTAACTGTAATTCTTGCTATAAAACTGATAAAACATAAATTATAATCCCATTATATCAATAATCTTGTTTCTTTATAACATATCGTCTGGTTAATTCATTTCTGATAATAATAATAATCTGTATTCCAGCATTATTTATTTATCTTTATAATATGATCCAGAATTATAAATCACGTAAATTAATACTGATATATTTTAATATCAATTTGTGTTATTTAGAGATGAAATAAATCTTAAAGTTTCGCAATTGAATTCAAATGTATCCTTGTATGATTAATTCATTTTTAATGTACTAATTGCAAAAGATAATGCTAAATAATATTATGCGTTATAACCATATCTATCGTCTGCTAGATATTGAAAATATTACTTAATAGATATTATCTATTCTCTGTTAGATAAATACTATCTATTAAGTAAATTATCTTTAATATCGCTCAACTATCTCTTCTGGCTGACGGATTAAATTGATAAACGCTCGAAGGATAAACGCGACTCATCGATATTATCACATTTCATCGCATAAAAGTCCTAGAGGATTATTTTCTGCTTGAAAATTGAACAAAACTTGAATATTTAATCTATTAGTTTTTAAGCTTAAAAGTTGCATTAAAAAGTATAGGAATACGTTAAATTTACTCTGTGATATCTTATTTAAAATGTAGAATTTTAAAAAACATAATTTTAAGTAACTTGTATATAACTTTCCTTGATATTTATTTTCTGTCTCTTTCATTTTTTCAAAGATTTCAATATTTCAAGCAGTTTTGCACGCAATTATTAACTGATACAAAATTTGCAAAAAATGTTGTCACTGTCTCTGTTGCAATACACTACTGTAACTGAAACTGTTATTGTTACTAAACACTTACTGTAGTAACTGTTCTAAACTGCATACTCTAACTGTTACTAAACTGTATACTGTAACTGTTGCTCAACAGTACCGTAACTGTTACTCACCGCTACTGTAACTGTTACTCTACTCTAGTGTAACTGCAACGGTTCTGTAACTAAACCGTATCAATGCATCACTGCAGTAACGCTGCGTTCTGCTGTAAACTGCATCCTTCATTTTCGCTCGTAATAATATTGACACATATCACAAATACACGAATGAAAAAGTGGCAGATTCTCGATTCATTTATAATAATAATTAAAGGAACGAACCCCCGAAATTTTTCAACTAATTTTTTGCCCCCCTTCAGAACAAAATAACACTGCTACCAGTGTGTTTATTTCTATAAAAGAATTAACTGATTTTTTCAATGAAAAATTACAGCCGGGGCCGCATTCAAATATTTTAGAACCCTAGGTTATTTTTATAGGGGCTTCTAATTTTTACAACCGGGGGCGACTTAGTTTTTGTGACAGGTAGGATATAAAAATTCCTCAAAATTTTTCAAGATAACCTTGTTTTTTAGGTTATCTTGTTCTTGTATTTCATTGCTCATTTTACTCTCAAAAAAGCTTTGAAAATTCATTTTAAGGGGCCCCTAAAAATGAGGACCCTAGGCCACAGCCTAGTAGCCTTGTCAGCCTGATGATTAATTCTGTCTTGATTACAGCAAGTTTGGTCAGTGAAGCAAAGACTGATAAGAAAATGATAAGAAAATAGAAGTATAATATTGAACGAAAAATAATTCTTCTGCTTATCAAAAAACAGATAGTTTCTAAAGTGCAAGATAATAGTTCGAAAAATTGTGTGTATGCACGAATAGAAAATTGTAGTCAATTAAGTTACAAGAAGTTGAAATAAGTAAAATTTAGCATTAGCAACAATTAAGAAATATTTAGCAACATTAGTGACAATTAAGAAACATTTAGCAGCATCAGTAACAATTAAGAAACATTTAGCAACATTAGCAACAATTAGGCAACATTTGACAACAATAACTAAGCAACATTTAACGCAACACCAAATACGCAACATTTAACGCAAGCAACAAACAGACAACGCATAATATCGACTTCTATTATACACTGACAATATTATACACTGCGACTTTTCATTACGTAAAACATCCGCCAGCTTCACATATCCATTAATCCCTCCATCCCAGTCCATCCATCCAATTCCACTCTCCATCAAAGTCGACATGGAAATTCCATCCGCGAATTATTTTCCATCGCGACGCGCGTTAATTAATTACCGAGCGTGACGTCATACGATGACGTCTTCATAGATTGAGTTTCGCGCGTAATTGAGTTACGGACGATTGAATTAAGACGTTAACGCGAGCGACCGTAACGTTATAACGTAACGGGAGAGATGGAGAGTAATTATTTGTTAAGGGTACACAGTTTGAAAGAGGTTAGTTAGATTGAGAACTTTAAATTACAGAGGGGGGGGGGATTGTTAACCTAGAAATATTAAATTTCTAAAAAAACTACTTATCATTGCTGGTTTGTTTCACTAGGTTTAGATAAACATATATTAAATGTTTATAAATCAAATTTCTTTCACGGATTCTAATTCTACTCGCTACATAATCCTTATTACAGACTTTTAATTTAATTTTTACTTTTTTTTCTGAATCTAAGATTTCATTAAATTTGCGGGATTTATTTCTCAGGTTTCTCAACTTGTCAATTCTTTTTGATAAGATTAAAGTTTCTTTTCATCTCGATACACTTTGTTCACTGGCCTTTCTATCCCCAACCCCCACCCCTTGTCGTTCAATATTTCAACGGATTCAATCGAGAGAGAAAGAGAAAAGGGAAAGAGAGAGAAAAAGGAAAAGAAAGAGAGAGCAGAAGATGTCAGAGAGAAAGATGCGAGTGAATTAATTAAGTCTACAAATGTCGCGGAGTTGACTCTTTTTTTGCTGATTTGCTTTAAAATTGTTTCAATGTTCTTTTAAAATACAATTTGTAAACCATTTTTTATGAATTTTTAGAATTGTAAAAAGTCTTGCAATATATTTTAACTAACTAAATATTTTAAGGTAATTACATAAAGTTATTTTTGTAACTTTTAAATAGCTTATTTGCTTTAGACTTTATTCTTTTATGGTGAATATTATAAAGTTGCATAATTTCACTGCATAACACTGCATAATTTCATTCTGCAGTGTTCGTGCAATGAAATTAATTACCACTATATATTACATATTAACACATTCTCTCATACTTATAACGTCTATTAAGTTTTTACTACACTGTAATTAATACGAATAGTAAAATTATGCATTCAAAAAGGAAACGAACATAAAACGAGTCCTTCGCTAAAACCAGCTGGAGTTAATATATTCGAGATCGAAGTCAAAGAATAGAGAGATTGAGAGAGAGCGTCAATGAAATGAAGAAAAAAAGAAGAAAAAGAAGAACGATATTTCATTCCTGCAATGAATAGTCATTTGCATAAGCCATCCATCTTCCGTCACTCACCAGGGGGCCTTGCAGTAAAGATATTCCTATACCATTCACTTGCTTAATATAAACACCAACATACTCTTTGCAATATTTCATAATATGAACCCATAAAATCGATAGAGGTCAACCTCACATTATTTTAATTCATAATACTAACTCTAATTATAACGGTATGCGGACGTTTCGTCAAAGGACGATTCGTCAACGGACTGTTCGTCAAGGATATTTGTTAGGTTTAAGGTTATGGTTAGGATTAGATTTATAGTTATGGACTCATGGTTAGAGTTAGGGGTTATAAGAATCGTCCGTTATAAGAATAGTTTTATACGAACAGTCCGTTGACGAAACGTCCTAGAATCGTTTTAATCCTTGTGTCAATATTCAATAAGTTTCCCATTTTTTAAAAACATTTGTTAAAATGTTACATTCTTTAAGTAACGCTAAGTATTAAAAAGTTTTAATAAAAACTAAATAATATCTAAGTGTAAATAAAGAAACTCAAAGCATTGAGAAACAAAAAATTAATAATATTATGATCTATATTTGAGTATAGTTATCTTAAAACTATAGTCATTACATAGTTAATTATATTTCAAAGCTAAAGATGAGAATACAACATGATGCCCAATTGAGTAATTCACTGCATGGACCATAAGCTTAGTTGCAGCATAAATTTGCAACAGCGAAAAACAATCAAAGAATTCAAATCACGTTCCTTAGTTAAACCCTCGCAAGTAATTTGTATCTACACAAAAGTAGTTACTACAAGCGGTCGTTTTAAATCAGCAACTAGACGATTAACTTTTACTAT
Organism: Oconnorella tubifera; assembly: GCA_034700105.1. Lineage (NCBI taxonomy): Eukaryota > Metazoa > Annelida > Clitellata > Enchytraeida > Enchytraeidae > Oconnorella > Oconnorella tubifera. The sequence goes on from JAQIXG010004494.1 coordinate 4,843, forward strand.
TTAGCAGTTAAGTAAACAACTGTAATAGATAACCAGAACTTACTTATATACTAATTTAAATAATTAATTCAGTTGCTTATTAATTTAGTGTTATTTTAAATCTATGTATAACACTGTGTAAGTTTGCAGTATACTGTTTCAAATAAGATCTTTCAAAACTAAAGTAAGACTATATTTTACGACTGATTTTACTGCTGAAAGTATTGAAATAAAGCAGAAGCATTAGGACCACTGGCAATATAAGATGTCCCCGAGTTATAAGCCGCAGCACTTAATATCTTTCTAGCTGACAATTTATGTCCTTATCGATTCAAGCGAGAAAACCGCCCAATATCGCAGCGCTGGTGACAATATCGAGATTGGGCTATTATTGCGCGCGCGATCCATGACAACGCTTAAAGTATCATGGCCGCCCAAACGTCACGTCTTCTTCCTAGATTAGTTTCCCCTTCAATTTCCCTCAACATTTCTTTCCCGTACAATTTCCTATCTCATTCCCACCCGTTCCCTAAGTTCGGGGGAATGGCTCGTGGGAAGAGGGGGGTATTGACAGCGGGGGATATTTTGTCTCGGTGTTTATTGTTCGATCGATCGGTCGTCATTGAGATGTTGAAACGAATAGAAATAGAGAATTTTTCAAATGTTTTCAAAAAATTGAACGGTTTTCGAACGGTTTTGGGATTAAATTTACAGTTTCAAATCGTTAAGACCAATGGTTATTTAGAACTGTAATTCAGTCAATGATTCAATTTCATTGCAATTAAATAATATTGATAAAAATTCTTGTATTTTCTTCTTGAAAAAGCTTACTACTTTAATAATAACACAATACTGTAATGTAATTTGTTTTAATGAATAGTATTTTCTATGTTTTAATTTGCTTCTCGATTTATCTCTTTTATTACTTGATATTTAAATGCGACTGAAAGCATCATATATATATTATAAATCCCATAACAGCCCATATTAAACTTTCTATATTCTACGTTTTATTTATTTTTATGACTTCCCATATTTTTGTACTCCTTCCCAACTTAAAATATCAACAATAATAGATCTTGCATCCCTTATAATAATAACAGTTTTAAAATCAACCAGCCTCTCTAATAATACCCTTTGCATCCCGTATAATAATAGAAGTCATAATCCCACTGCCTCTACAATAATAGAACTTGTATCCCCTACAATAATAGAAGTTAGTCTCCCTCGACTCCTTGCAATGATAGGCCAGACGTCGTGTCTCTTTCCCTCCCTATAGTATCAGGGAGGCAAGATTAACGACCCCTGCCGAAGACGCTCGTCCGAGGGAGGGTCCGGGGGCGTCCGGGGGCGTCCGGGGGGGCGTTGGGAGGGAGGGGGCGGGGGGAAGGGGGACGCGTGACAGTTCAATTGATAGATTGTCTGTAGTGACATTGGGCGCGTTCGACAAGCGAACAATATAATGCGAACATCTGCAGGAATTGAGTTTGTTCTGTTTTGTCATTTCAGTGTTAAATATAGGATTAAATTTTTATATTTGTGGTTCTAGGATTTAATCGGAAAGGATTAAATTATTAAAATGTATTGATCGCTTCATAATGATGTATGAAGATTAAACAAGCTAACCTTGGTTGACAGTACTATACACTAGTCTCAAATCATTAAGAAAATTCTATTGATTCTGTTACATATCTATTTATTAAAAAGCTTAGAGGGTTAGAATTAATAGTAAGACGATAAAAAATATAAAAATGTTATTTTTATATGTTTCTTTATTTTGTATAAACCCTAAAACAGAAAACACTAAACAATACGAAGTCTAAAAACTTCGTATTTCCCTGCTCTATTTCATATATACCAAATGTACCGCGATTTTGTACGATCTACAATTGGGCGTTAAAATCAATACACTCCCCCCCCCCCCCCACTATTTCACCTAACCGTCTCTCGTTCATTTCTTCAGAAATAGTTCGTGAATCCATCACGTGATCGTGTCAGAGAACAGTTCGTGAAAATAAGCGCGTTCGTGAAGAGCAAAAACGTGAATGAAATAATTCACTGATGTTCGATGATCCTCGAATGAATTGATTTGATATCAATTCTTGCTTCTGTGAATGAAAACTGAGAGAGAGAGCAGATCAATCATGATACTGCTTGCTAGATGATACCTGGACAAAACGGCACCGAATGCATTACCCCGACAAAAAGGCCCCGAATACATTAACCCGACAAAACGGCTCCGAATACGTTAATCCGACAAATCGGCCCCGTTGATTCATTTAATAACCCTAACCCTATAGCTAACTATAAACTAGCCCTAACCTTAACCCTAACCCTAACTACAATTCTAAAAAGTTCTAACTCCTTAAGAATTAATAGTTACGGCAGATTTGTCTTTTTGCAGTTAGTATAACAATAACTTTGCATGATAGCTTTACATGAAAAGCTACGACCATAAAAAGCTATGGTAACTTTATACAAATCTCCATACCCCTCCCCCCCCCCCCCCCCCTAGTAATCATGAAATACATCTTCTTGTATTTTACGTCTACGTCAACCGATACACGCTAATCTTGCGTCTACGTGTATTTCACGCAAGTCAAGCGATAAAGCTAATCTAGCGTCTGCGTGTATTTTACGTAAGAAAAACGCAACCGGCGAATCTTACGAACGATCGAGACGGTTGCGGTCCCGCGGGACACCGTTACGGAAATATCCGCCGCGTTACCGAACACGCAAGTGATCAGTGATGCGTCGATGAAGACATTAATTCAAACGTCTGGACCGAGATGGAGACTATACTTACAGGCTGCAGGGGTTGTTATTGCTTCTTTTTATGAGACAAAATTAATTTGAGGTTTTGAAGTTATATTGAATTTAAAATGATTATAAAGATTGTTAAGTTTTAACTTTTAAATAATTATTGTAGCTTTTGTACAGCTTGAATAAGATGAATTAAGTTGAAAATATGATAATAAGCTAGGTGTATATTACTTATAACACTTAAATGAAATTTTTTGACCAAAACTACGCTCACATAGGTGTAATGAGTAATATTTCTATAATTACTACACTCAAATAGGAGTAAAAAGTAATATTTATACAAATATTACACTAAAATATGTGGTATAATAAGAGCTATTTCTACGAATAAAGTCCACCAATGTAACAACACCACTACCACATTGAAGATTTATGTTAAATATTTTGCATCAAAATTTTCACAATTTCACGTAAGGCGGTGTGGGGCACGTAGGCCCCTATACAAATTTTAGAAAAAAAATGTGTTGGGCTTTATAGTAGGCCTAAATTAATTAACCCCGTTAAATGTTAGAAATTTCAGCAAATAATCATAGAAAATAACATTAAACATATCACAGTCTAAGTATATTAAGTTAACAAATTGCAATATGAAACTTAAATTTCAATGAATGAAAGGACATGGCGGGGGGGGGGGGAGGGGTGTCATTACGACTAACGACAAATATTTCAGATAAAAGTTCAATTAACTTTGAAATTATAACATTTAAAAATGAAAAACAGTTATCAACGCTATTTTTAGTCTGCGGGTTTTTCTCATGGGATTTTTAATATACTGGTTTTTTCTGATAGGAATTTTAATCTGGGTTTTTATCGATGGGATTTTTAATCTATGGGTTTTCTCCAGACTGGTTTTTCCTTCGTTTGAGTTGAGTCTACAACTTTAGCGAGGCGCTGTTGATTAAGAATGCGAGTCTCGATGTTGGCCAGGGCGAAGGTGGTCAGTTCGTGGCGGTTCAGCAGCTTAGTGTCAAGGATCGAATCCGTGTCCACCCCTTCGGACTCCTTATCGCTGAGATTCAATAAAAAATGTAAATATATTTGCGTTTTTTATTGGAGAATTTTGTTTGAAATACGAGAAATGGTTTGATTTTAAAAGATAGTTAGAAAAGAACTAGAAATAGTACTGAGATACATGATAATTTATATTAAAGTTTTAATAATCACGAAGGTATTCCAATCTATGCTTTTAATAGTAATTGTATTTAATAATATAAAGATAAGTACTATTAGTAGACTGCTAATAAACAGTGTCGGATTCAAGTGTAGTGTTGTTTTTCTTTAAAATAATAGTTGTTAGAAAGATATTTATGCTAATTTTTAAAATAATGTGTAAGTGAACATCAATAATTTTCAATGGGTATGTCACGGTATGTGTCGTAATTGAACAGAGCTCAATAAATTTTAAACTTTAGTAATATTGTAAAGAAATTTTCATCAGACTATAAAATCCGTACTGTAACCAATTACGAACCCAGGAATAGGGAGAGCAATATCCAGTTCAACGGCATGCTTAGAATTATATGAGCCGAGATCAGGACGCACGGGGATTGGTTCGCCAACGTGTTGACTTCTCTGTTTTAACCAATCAGAAACAGTCATAGGCATTCTTTAAATATTTTAAGTAATAGTTTTAAATGTGACTGATTGTTTAAAGCAGAATAAAAATGTTAAATAAGCATTACCCCATCAAAACGGCCCAGAAAAGATAGCCTTAACTGCTACATTTTTACGGTTACAATTTAAGTTAATATACGGGTTAGGGTTAGAATTTTACTTAGTCTTAGGGTAAAGCTTAGGGTTGATTAGAGTTAGAATTATATGAATTTCCTGGGCCGTTTCTTGGGTTATTGTGTTCGGGACCTTTTTGTGGTTACATAAAACTGTATGTATACCTTGAGAGTCATATAATGAAGTATATTAAGTAGCTCCACTGCTCTGTGCTCTATTTGTCCCAAGTACACGATAAGGTTCCGAGGAGTGATATTAGTATCAAGCCCAATCAACTCTTCCAACATTTTCTGACTGCAGCCAATTTTTCTAAAAGTTGTCAGCACAATGGACATCAGTTCGTTGAGGGTTTGATTGAGTTTCTTCAGTTCTGATTCCGATTTATGCGTCTCTGCGCTTACCTTGCTGTGTTGATCCTATGTGATTGCAAAGAAAATATAACATAAATATGTGAAATTATGTTAAATACGAAAATATTTGAAGAAATTATGTTAAGTGCGAAAATATGTTTTGGAACTTTTGGTGCCTTAAACGCGTGCTATTGTATAAAAGAAATGACTCTTTAAATAGAGTACGTTTTCAACTTTTTCAATCGATACAGTTCAACCCTTTGAAGTAAAAATATATTCTTTTTACAAAAATTTACCCATAAAACAATAAACTTAAAAACAACATAGATTTAACTTCAATATTTTATTTCTCAGCTCACTTTACAAACAGAAAAAGAAACGGCAAATCTAGACAATGCATTTGTTTTAAAAAGTTCAAATATACAATTCCTAGCCTCTAGATCTTTAACTGTAGCCAGATGTTGATCAATCAGACCCCGCTCTTCCGTGTGTATCCTCCCAATGTCAGTCTTTATACCATTCAGCTCTTCAGAAAGAGACTCTATCTCTCCATTCAATGCGCTGACGTACTTAAAAAGCGCAAAGTTTTCAGCGTCCTTGCTCATGAAGTTGGCGATCATTCCCTCGATATCCTCCTGGTCGGATACCTCCTGCATGCTCTCGAACGCCTCGGTGTATTGATTCAACGTCTGGGTGTCGGCTTCGAAGGCCGCTTTGGTAGCTGCGCGCGAGAGAGAATTTCACCAAAAAAATGTAGTCAGTCAAAAGGTACCTATAGAAATAGGTTTAGTTTGAAAAGTAGTTTTTTGTCAAAATCAAAAAGGTTTGCTGGTACCTTTGTCTCTTTTTTCCGCTTCTACAGCTTTGTATTCCTGGCGGTTGTTTAGTTTTGTCACCATAAAGTCGCCCACAGCAGCGTCCTATAATACCCAAACACACTCAGATATACTTCACATCGTAATCTGAATGTTCAAGTTTAACGTCTAATCTTAAAGTTTTAACGCCTGTGTAAAGGTCGAAGGATGATGCCGCAATGCATTATATATATACAAATATACTGTACAGCGTAGAAACCCGCAGCATTGTTGTTTGTTATACTATAATATGATCGAAAATGATTCAATTTTGGTGTTAAATAAAAGTTGAATTTAAAGTGTATAGAATTACCTGATGTAGTTGTCTGGTCCATATTTTCATGTTAGCATCAAACAAAGCTTGCTCTTTTTCATCTGCTTCTTTTAACGCCTGCATTTTACTCAAAGCTTCCTGTCTATAGATTACATATTACAAATTACAGATTACATATTACAGAATATATAATATGATATCTAATCTGTAAAATATGCAATCTTTAATACAAATTGCATATATTACAAATTACATATTACAGATTGCATATTACAGATTACCACAGATTAGGCCTACATTCACAACATAAATTCTTTACTAATATTTTTATTTTACCACCAAGTCATTAATTAATATTTCTTAAAAATCTACTTACAGTTTTATGCAATATAAAAACCCACCATGATAACTTACTAATAGCATACTTTGTTAACCTTTCCTAAAACTAAAGTATTCTTTTGCCAAATAACTAAACAAATTAATTTTTAAATCTCCACCTATTTTCGAGGGCCAATTGCGACGCCAGAAGTATGTCAGACTTTTGTTTCTTGATGTATTCCACGGCTTGGACGACTTTATTGAAGTAGAAGTCGAAGATGGCTCTCTCGCTTCTGAAGTTAGTGATCTCTTCTCTCAACGCGCGATTAGATGATAACATCAAGCCGAAGTCACACGTCACCTTTTACGGTTACAAGATAAAGCGTTAGGACATTGTGTCGTATATAAGAGGGGAGTTGTGACCCTTGTGGGGGTTAGAGCTCCCAAATTGGAGGTTAACAATGTAATTTTTATCTCCAATTGTAATGTTAAAAGTCTGATTTTAGAGCTGGTAATTTTAAAATTGTGATTTTAGCAGATGAACACATGTAATTGAAGAAACATGGAGATGAGAAAGTGAACTCATCCATACATTACAGTCTTGAATTATTGATTTACTCATAACTAATATCTTTGCATGTTATCTAAGTCAATATAAAGTTTAAATTAGATAAATGCAGGTAATACAGGGAAACCTTTTGTAGTCTGTTTTCCAGTATTCTAGCATGTCTTTGTTGTTTTACTCGTCTTTCAAATAAACCGAACATACTGCCAATGGCTACGCGCTGGTCTAGTAGCTTCTTTTCCAATTCATCTAACTATTCATTTATTAATAATAAATAATAATAAATAACAATAATAAAAGTAGTAAGGATAGTAAGTTACTGTATACTCTAAATAAAATTTATGTAAACCACTAATTTTTGCAATGACAATAACTTTTAATTTTTTTGTAGTAGGTCTATATGCGCATAAATTGATAGCATTTTATTGCATAATACTAGGATACTTCAGTTAGTATCTTTACTTAAAAAGACGTTTAATTTAAAATTAACATAACCAACAGTTTCAAATTACCTGCAGTCCGTCTTTGCGTATGTTTTCAAGTTCTGCCAGTATCTCTGCGTGTCCGTCTCTCATACCGTCTAGAAGTGCCGTTAGATCCGCGGTCATGCGCGCGTCCCTTTTCTTTAGTTCCGGCGAATTAACGCTGTTAAGCATGGCCGTTAACAGACGACGCTCTTTTTCCAAACTGAACACTTTAGCGCTACGACACAGTTACAAGAATATCTTAACTTTTACTTAGTGTGAACTGGGCTTGAGTTATACGATTCGAGATAATTCGCATATAGAGACTTTTGGTCTACGACGGTATATCAAAGACATTTGGTGAGCCGGTATTTGGTCTACCATAACCCTACCCATAGTTATAACGCTAGCCCTACCCTAACTGAAGCCCTAACCCTAGATCTAATCGTAACGCAAATATCGTAGAAATATTCAAAATATAGATAGATCAAATGTCGATAGATCAAATGTCGATAGATCAAATGTCGATAGATCAAATGTCGATAGAGCAAATGTCGATAGATCAAATGTCGATAGATCAAATGTCGATAGATCAAATGTCGATAGATCAAATGTCGATAGATCAAATGTCGATAGATCA
>JAQIXG010004495.1:0-12836 GCA_034700105.1 Oconnorella tubifera
TATGTAAGCCAAGAATGAGAGAGCGTGTGTGTGTGTGTGTGTGTGTGTGTGTGTGTGTGTGTGTGTGTGTGTGTGCGCGAGTGTCATTGTGCGTTTGTTCGTAAGTTTGTTTTCTCTGTAGATGGTGCTGTGTCGACCCCGCGAGACACGGGGCGGCGATGCCCCTCGTGTAAAAATTTAAAAAATTTATCACCAATATTTATCAGTAAGATCATTTATGGGATTACACATTTTTCCGTTATTTTATAACATCAAATTTGTAAGTTTTATAAATCATATAAAATAACGATATGATTTATAGGTTGTCTAAAAGCCAGTGGAATATGCTTTTAATTTGTTTTCAAATGTTCACTTGTATATAATAAGTATAATTGTTTAAATAGTGTTGATATAATTCATATGAAGATAGTCGCTCAATGCAACGATGAAATAAAAAATGCCTACAGATATTTTATAAAAAAAACTCCCGCTCTTAACTTAAAAATTTGTCTTCGCTCTGCTTGGAGTAGGCAATATATATTTGTATGAACTTCTCCTTTTCGAGGTTTTGCGCGCACTCGTGCGTGAACGCCAGCTAGACCAATTTTTATTACACAATACGTCATGATTTCTATAATAGAACTTTAAATTGCACTAACTTTAAGCGCAGAATCGTGATAGAGAATTATACTAAAATAGTAGTCGTTATAAACTACATCCTAAATTTGAGGATCGAATGTTGAACATTTAAGAAATTCGACTATTCAGTCAGATTCAAATTTTAATTTAGCTAATACTGAATCGATGAATAAAGAAACTAAATAAGCGAGTAAAAAATCAGAGTTAATTAACTCCAAACCGGTGATTTTGTTTCAACGAAAATGAAAAGGACTAGTCATCAATCGAGTAAACTTATGGAAATTAATAAAAAATCGATAGTTTCTAAAATAGGAAATACTTTATCCGGAATGAATCGATGGACGTTTATTTTCGTGATTATTTTAAGTTGCTTGTCGTCTGCAAACGGATTGAATAACGGTGTGGGTCTAATACCAACCATGGGCTGGATATCTGGAGAAAGATATCAATGTCAAATTGACTGTGTTAATTATCCGGATGACTGTATCAAGTATGACTTAGATCTTTTATTAAAAATAAAATAGCAGACATTTGTTAATTTGACTAAAGGAGATAGATTTTAATAAATATCTTGATTTTCTTTGCTTTTAACCGTTATGTATTTGAGTGATGGAAATTTATCGTTTCATATCAAAAACATAACATTTAGAAGCAGCGAAATGTAGGATTTTATTAAAATTTACCTCATTCAGTTTAATTCTTAAATATCTACATATTACATATGTACAATCGAAATAGAATAGAATTAAAAGTTTATATAACAACAGTTTAAATTTTGGTAATTACATTTAAGCGGAGGGGAGCTTACTCAAGTAAAAAGCTTATAACTAGGAATATCTTTCTGAAAATGCTTTTTCTTTCTATTCAAAGTTATATTTTCTTATTTTTTGTCTACTATACGCGCATACGATTGTAATATTATTTTGAATTTATAATTAAGTTATAATCATCTACACTTTGATAATTATAAAGTAGATCACGTACCTTAAACTATCAAATACAAATACTAAATTGTACAGTATTATTATTGGTTTACTTAAAACCACAATCAGTGACTTTTAATATCTAGATAATCTAGAATAACCTTTTATTTTAAGCGAGCGACTGATTAAGACAACAGTTGACATGCTGGTACAGAACAACTACAGGACGAGGGGGTACAACACGGTGGTTTTAGACGATTGTTGGATGGATGAACAGAGAGACAGTAGCGGTAGATTGCAGGCAGACACAAGGCGATTTCCTTTGGGAATTCCAGATCTCGTTTCATACGTAGGGGCACATTAAATTATAAATAGCTTACTTATTAAATTGCTTCCTAATCTATCAATTTTAAATATTTAAATGTGATCATCAAATTTTCATGACATTGTATTTTATATTGATTGTATTGGTCTGTATTTTCTAAAAAAAGTGTTTAGTGAAACAAGACAAAACAAAATCCAAGACACAAGTCACACAACAAAACTAAAGTAAATACATATTCTTACTTCCAAATAGTAAAAATATTAAATATACTATTTCCTTTATTTTGAAAGAACTAGACATTCATAAATAGCAGTAACTATTGTTTTATTTTCATTAAAAAAACTATTAGTGACTTACAATTATGACAGCCATGACGTCATTTTATAGATACACAGCCGTGGCTTAAAGATTGGGCTTTATATTGATATTGGTGACGTCACTTGCGGAGGGTTTCCGGGCAGTAAGGGTCAACTAGCGATAGATGCCCAGACGCTCGCTAATTGGCAGATTGATTTTGTCAAAGTTGGAGCGTGCAACCCACAGCTTGATGTACAGTATATTAATACAGGTGTCTGATACAATTTAGTCAAAAATATAGTTTATATTATCAAGTTGTAATGGTATTATATTGGTATTTGATAAAAATTGAATTATTCTACATATATGAAGTTATTTTACAGATACATAGTCATAACCTAAAGATTGACCTTTATATTGATACAGATTTATTTGTTAATCGTTGAACCGATGCGGTTCCGGAAGCACATACGATCATTTTTGAAATTGAGACATGTGTTTAACAGCTTATATGACTAGCTGATAACTCCCCAACATTATCTTGTATTTAGAGGCGAATAAATATTGATATTTTGTAATTGGATATTATATCACTACATACTGAAATTTAATAACGGTTTTGATGCGTGAAGGTGTTGATGGATGATGATATGTGAAATTAAGTAGCAAGCAAATAAGCAAAATAGGTTTCGTAATAATTTCTGCTTTATATTCATTATACAGTAAAATTAACTTCAACAATTATTTAGTTAAGTCATGTTTGTAAATGTATAAAAACCAAAGTGGCATTTTCATTTATTTTATATTATTGATACATTTCAGAAAATTACTTTCTTTATTACATAACCTCTTTTTAATTGTCAAAACAGTATATTAAAATGAGTATTGTAATTAATTTTCTAATTTTCATCTATAATGTTTAACATAATTATCTTTTATTAACTTTTAATATTTAATATTAACTTTTAATATTTAACATAATTAGCATTTAAAGAGTTTCTTTTGCGTTTTAGCTTATCCTGAATTTGGTCGTCAACTGAACATGACAGGACGACCTATTATATATCAGTGTGAATGGCCCCTTGCCTTGAGTAATAGAGGTGGACAGGTATTTGTAAAACTTACCCCAATATTCTTAAATACACCTCCAATAATCACAATTATATATTTCCTTTTATAAAACTGATCTCCATAATAATTCTTACATAAACTTTCATAATTATATTGCCATTTGATGTTTAGATTGCTTAACGTCACGTTTGCGCGGAAAGTCTATTCAATGTCAGAAATAAAACTTTAAATATAAAAATTCAGATCACAAAACATGAATTGATATGAAATGCAAGGGCATTTAAGTTATGCTTTTTAAAATCAAATAACAAACCATTTCAATGTCAGAAGTGAAAGATTAACATGTAAAAAATCAAATAACAAACCATGAATAGATAATGATAAGAGCAAGGGCTTTAACTACACTTTGTAAAATGTAAAGATTATATCACATATTCATAACGTAGACTAAGCATACAAGATATCATTTCAATGTCTAAACAGTTACTGATCGCAGAATTACAGATGAATACACAAAAAACGGTTTTCAGATTAAGTTAAATTCTATTAGAATTCAACCAAGATTTATGCTTACTAAAATATGTAGACGGCAAAAACTATTTTTGACAGACAAAGGATATAATATTACAAAATTAATTTAATAAAAAGTAAATAAAATATATAATAATTGATGAATAATTCATAATATTAATTTAGAATTCTTCATTCACATTATTAATTCATATTTCGTAACTGTGCATTAGGTCGATTATGGGCTTGTACAGAAAACTTGCAATCAGTTTCGTAATTATAAAGATGTTAGTGACGACTGGCAAAGTTTATTGGATGAACTCAAATACTACGCGGGATACATGTATTCATTTCAGTCCAACTCTGGACCCGGGGGCTTTATTGATCCTGACCAAGTTACTACATTTTATTATATATTTTAAAATTTTAACATAATTATACGAGTATTAATTACAGAATACAATTTTTAATGACATATTATGTCGAAGTTTTATGTTATGATAGTAGAAAGTTTTACTCTTAATTAATAGATAGGTCAGGATTATTATTGTCTCATATTATTGTCTTAATATTGATGATTAAAGATATTTTTAAGGAATCTTCCAATATCTTTCTTAATATACATAAAAATTAGAAAAATGTACTAATCTTCACAGAACAATTAGCCTAGGAACAAGATATTTGTAAATTTTCAACAGCTTGTAATTGGCGACTTTGGACTAAGTTTAAATCAGCAGCAGTTTCAGTTTGCTCTCTGGGCCATGCTTTCTGCTCCTTTGTTAATTTCTGCTGATCTTCGCTTCATGAGAAAGGACTCGGAGGCTTTGCTTCTCAACAGCATCGTGATAGCCATCAACCAGGACCCATTGGGAGACCTGGGCAAGGAAATCTCTGTGGTATGTAGTGGTGGCGTGGTCGGGGTGTTAAGCTAGAAACTAACAGACAATGGGATCGAATCCTGGATAGTGAAAAAATTGAGCTAAATCTTTATTCCTTTAAATTCCTTTAAATTTTATTCCATTTCATTTCTTTAGCTTATTTAACAGCTACCTCTGTGAATCTGCGATTTTGTGAAAATTTAGATTGTGTTAACTAGCTTAAAGTTATAGATGTGGTGTTCAAAGCAAGTCCTTTTTTGAGTGAATTCTTATTTTATAATAAATAGCTTGTTGTTGTGTGTCGTAATAAATTGATTTGTCTAAATCAAGTTGTTAGCTTATTTATAAGCCTATAATATATACACTAATAGTTCTGATTTACTTATGATTCATATCAAATATTTGAAAGTAAGATTAATAAATTTAAATCAATTTGTGTTGACACAATAATAGCGATTTTTTTACCTTATTGACATATTATATTATAGCTGTATTTACTATGCTGCAAATTTATAGCATAACTAAGCCAACATTTAAATTCTACTATATTACCGTTATTTCAGAATGGACAAGTTCGCATATGGAGAAAAGATATGCTTCCCCCAGGCAGCTACGCGATAGCTATCTTCTACACAAATATATCCGGCGCTCCAGCCAAAGTAACCGTGTTATTAAGTGATCTGGGTATAGTTAATGCCGCTCAGTATAATTTAACCGAAGCTTTTTCTGGGCGAAATCTAGGAATATACCGACCTTGGTATACCCTAAATATTGAAGTCAATCCTACCGGTGTTGTGCTCATAGAGATGCTAGCTTTGCCCCCGAGCAAGATTTAGGGTTATTGTTAAATAAATATTAGTTATTCTTATGAAATATTTTCACTTGAACTGCCATTTGTGGTCTCGTTGTTAAAATAATTATGAGTTGTTTTTATGAAAAGCTTTTACTGTGATCAATTTTCCTTTTGAGAAATATAAACGATTCCTTCAGTTACTTAGTAGTAGGCATATGTCTATATAATTTATAGAATCGAGTCAACAAACTCTATTTTATTCTGCATAATAATAGGCGTAACAGCTAGTGAATATATTGAAAATATTAATAATGTCTAATTATAGGACTACAGTAAGAATTCAGCAAAATGAATGGTGTTTTGACATGACTTAGTCTGATTTGACAGTATTTTATAGCCTATTATGATTCTAGACTGAAATACTAGTGCAGTTTTTAAGCTTATTATTTGCTGTATATATTTATAGTTAGACCTAATTGTTATTTGATATAAACTTGATTGAACATGAACATTGTACAGTAGGAAACTTTAATATAGGTTTATTTCGTTTTTATTTACATATGAAATTAAACTGTTTTAGTGCAGCGTTGTCTGTATTATAATTGAACATATTTTTAGATATCTAAGCTATAATAGAGAGAGATTGAATGAATGAGAGAAACTCAGATATACATATTTTTAGATAGATATGTAGATGGATACTTTGGATAGACAGATAGACGCAGGGATATACATTGAGACATAACACACAGAAACACTGTTTTAACAGTTTTAAAATATAACGGCTCTCAGGCAAAAATTTCACAACAGTCACTCCAAAATTTGTACACTCGTAAAGTTTTACCTATAGTTCCTGGGTCAGAAATCAAACAAACGGACAAACAAACAAATTGATTGATAAACAAATAGATAGATACATAAATACGCAACAATATTATACCGAAAACAAAATTCGATAAATATACTTTTCCACTAAAGTTGCCTTGATTTCAGTCAATAGTTAAAATCGAGTTGTTATTAGATACGTGTAAACAATTTTCGTTAGATTTTTTAAAACTTTTTTTAAAACTCGATTTTTTCTCTGAACTTTTTTACTTCGTTGACTTGATCGCAATGTCTGCGAGTAAGTTGAATGCAAGACTATTCGTTTCTTTTCGCTTCAAAGTAGATACGATTTAAATAATATATTTAACATATTCGGAGTTGAATTTGATTATAGTTAAAGAAAATAATTAGTAACTCAATGATTAGTAATTTAATAACTGGTAACTTAATAAAGTAGTAACTGAAGGGCAACGAAATGATGCAGAAAAATGATATATATTGAGGAATTAAATAAATGAAAGTTTAATATATAGTCAGTGTAAATATATATGTGGTATACAACACGTGCAATATTATTGTATCTTTAAATCGGCTGAAAATTTAACCATACTCGAATTAACACGGTTATTTATGAAATTATTATAATATGCAATAAAGTTTTTCATAATTATTTTTATAGACAGCCATCAGCATTCATGTCCTGCAAGAGCCAGAGTCTGGTTGCGTACTAAACCTACGTGCAATTTTGCTCCTGAAATCCGATTTAAACCCGATAACAAGGTACTTGAAGGATACTTGAATTCCAGTTTACATTAACATTTTTTTACATTCATATTTCATTTTTTCAAACAATCAAATGGAAACAGTATTTAAACAAAAATTTCATATAAAACATAGCCATATCATTGCATCATATGCAATGTATAAATTGCATTTGATGCAACAATATTGCAGTCAGTTCATATTCACTGTGAGCGAGATGCAAGCAAGGGTTACATAAACAACCAAGTGGTTGACTGGGCTTTTAAGTTAGATGGCATTCTACATGATAGCAGTCAGGAAGATGTCTTTCAAACTGTGGCCTCTGATGTTATTACTTCTGCTATGAATGGCTTTAATGGTATGATATTGATCTGGTAATTTGTTAAAAACAGTCAGTCAGTCAATAAGTTAATCAGTTAATCAAGCAATCGGTCAATCAGTCAGTCAATCAATAAATAAGTCCAGGAGTTTATTAATCAATGAGTCAATCAGTCAATCAATGATTCAATCAATGAATAAGTACATGAATAAAGCAATCAATAAGTCAATCAATTCATCAAGTAGTTGATCAATAAGTAAATCAATTAATGAGTTTCTTTTAGCCTATTATAATGATAGAAAATTATAATTATAGTAAAATTATAATAAAACAAAGTCAAATTGATTCATTGATTTAATCATTTATTCCTTAAGTGACTAGTTAATAGAGGATTAGATTATTCAACATCCTCTTAGAACTTCTAACATCTACCTTTATTTTATTCATCTCGCAAAGTAATTATTATTTTCTAATTTAAAATTACTTTTGATTTTTGCGAGTCATTATTTTCAGGCACCATAATGTGCTATGGACAGACTGGTGCTGGTAAAACGTTTACAATGACTGGGTCGACTGAAAGTTACCAACACAGAGGTCTGATACCAAGAGCTCTAGCTCAGCTGTACAGACAGATCGACTCTATGCCTGACTATGCCGTTTGCGTTAGGTTCCAAAAAAAGATATTACTTATATATTTTTGGCATGGTTTCTTTCCTGGGATTAGAAAATATTTAGTAGAAGTTTTGTATGAGTGTTGTTATTTGGAAAGAAATTTGTTTTGTGTATTGTAGTAAGAGTTGTTTTTTGTGTGCATTGAGATGAAAATGTGTTGTGATTGAATTGTTATGCTGATGCTAAGTGAAAAACTAATAATTTCACGTGCAACTGATAGATCCTGGGCTTGAGTTTTGTGTGTAATAATAATGGATTGTCTTTGCTTCGTTTACTTGATATATGTATATTACATTCTGTCAGTTTGTAATCTATGTTATTTCAGATTAAAGGTTAATCTTTAACTTTTAGAGTACAACTTGCATTCAGCTAAATTACACCAATTGACATTACAATTTGTTCATTTATTATTAATCTGTTGAATTAGTTAATTTCAGTTAAGTAAGCTAATATACAGCTAAATTCAATATTGAAATTACTGATGTGGTATGTATTAAGAAAATAACTACTAAATGTCCATATCAAAATCAGACTTGTTCATTTTCATTTTCTTAGAGTATCGTATCTTGAGATTTACAATGAGACAATGTTTGACCTTTTGTCCACATTGCCTGCGTCCATGAGACTGTCTCAGTTGTCTCCACTGTCTATCATAGAGGATGACCATGGTGTTTACGTGAGAGGTCTACAGAGTCATGTTGCAAGCAACGAAGAAGAAGCTCTTAATATGCTTTTTGAGGTGATTTCATGAAACTATATTTCTAAAGTATATTCTAAGTTATATTTTAATATTTCAGATGTTTCATCGGATAAGGAATTGCACTGTGTGTGGTTTTATTATTGTATTAGATGCTTCATCTTGCTTTGATCAGGCGTATTAGTCATTTCAGTGATGTAGTCAAATGATTTTGTTTTGTATCGGCTTTTGTGTAGTTTATATAAATTATTATGTTAATATAATGTAATAGTATTTAAATTAAGTGTTTTTGCAATAATTGTTTATAGATTATTAAGGTGTAACAGATGCAATAAAACAGTGTATTAAAGGTTGCAACAAGTCAGTGAAATATTGCGAGCCATAAACGATTTTAACCTGAGACCTACTGGTTTTAAATCTTGTTCTCTAACCGCTGATCACAAGCTTTAACTATATAATATAACACAATTATAATACAGATTATAAATTACTTTATAACGCGGATGTAATTTAGATTATCTGATAATATTTGCTTTCACACGCAACTTTTTTCTAGACTATAATTTGATAATAATTAGATAAAGTTTAAATTTGCGTTAACTGTGTTAGGTTGTGTAAAATTGCAGCATTTTTTATTTGCATTTCAGGGAGAGACAAATCGCGCTATTGCATGTCATACACTCAATAGTTTGTCATCTCGTTCTCATTGCATATTCACTGTCTACATTGAGGTAATAGATATTTGTAATGTTTTGCTTTTTGTCTATCTCTTTGTTTCAATACATTGTCTGTTTCAATACATTGTCTGTTTCAATACATTTTGTGTTTGTCTCAACACATTGTGTGTTTATTCCATTGCAATAGATTATCTGTTTATTGCAATAAACATTGTCTGTTTGTTTCAACTTATTGTCGTTTCCTTCAACACAGTGTCTATATGTTTCAATACATTTTCTGTTTGTTTTAATTAATTATCTTTGTTTTAACTCCTTGTCTGCTTATTGTTAATTTTTTCTCTGTTTGTTTGAATACATTGTCTGTTTATTTCAACATATTGTCAGTGTATTGCTCTACATTGTCTGTTAGTTTTAACATATTGACTGTTTGTTACAATACATTGACTATTTATTTCAACGCATTGTCTGTTTATTTCAACACAGAGTAGATCACGTATTGAATCTAACGCTCAGTACACTCTCTCAAAACTCAACTTTGTTGATTTAGCTGGATCGGAAAGGCTTGGTAAAACGCAGGTGAAAACTTTTCACTCATATTTATTAAAATTGTTTTTGTATCTTTCTTAAGACCAATTAATCGTTTTGTAAAATATTGTTTTTTCTTTCTTTGAGCGTTTTTTGTCTTTATTGTATTATAACTGTACTAACATGCATAGTTTTTATGCAAATTACGAATATTCTATTGATAAATACTATATAGATATGTTAGTAAATGTTTGTTATTCCATCTTATTATTAATATAATATCAAGTTAGGCATCCTACTAGTAACATAAGTATATCTATTAATGATTACATAATACATTTCTACTTTAATTATTTGAATATTATGATCTCTCTTTTAAATTAAGTGCTTAATTAATAAATGAACCATTTGATTCAATTAAGTATTTAAATATTTGATGAAATATTTAATTACTAAATTAATTATTTAACTATTCAATTAGCTATATAACTATTCAAGTAACCATATAACTATTCATTTAACCTTATAACTATTAATTGAACCTAATAACTATTCAATTAACTATATAACTATTCAGTTAACCATATAACTATCCAATTAACCATATAACTTTTCAATTAACCATAAAACTATTCAATTAACCATAAAACTATTCAATTAACCATACAACTATTCGATTAACTAATCAAAATCTCAGTAACTATTTACATTTTAACCAGTCTGCCGGAAAAACTAAAGAAGAAGCCATGCATATAAATAAATCTCTATCATTTCTCGAGCAAACTGTGATAGCATTGGCTGATAGGAAATCTTGCTTTGTTCCTTATCGTCATTCTAAACTGACTCATTTTCTCAAGGATTCGCTAGGTGGCTGCAGCTACACTAGACTCATCGCTAATATATGGAGTGAAGCCAGTCAACTAGAAGAAACTGTTCGTATTTTAAAATATTTGTGCATTTATATGCAGATAGAATTTTTTTTGTATTTTAAAATATATGTACAGTTATATTGAGATAGAAGAAACTGTTCTTATTTTAAAATATATGTATTTACTTGCAGATAGAAGAAATTGTTTGTATTTGAAAATATAAACATTTATATGCAGACTGCTGTTAATATATTCTAGTTGTGTACATTTTTACCATTTAGTTATTAATAAAAGTCATATAAAGACATTAAATTATCACTATTAATCTATCGGTAGATAATTTAGCTTTTTTTTTAAATTGTATTGCAGAAAATATCTATGATACATTTGTTTGAAATGATTTTATTGTCAAAGTAAAACTCTTGTTATTTTACTTGCAAACTTGATCAACCATAAAAAAATTCTAAAAATTTATCAAATAAAATGTTGTGTTATAAAAGTTGTGAAATATTTATTCATCTTAGGTTTGTTGTAGATTTCTACTTTGAGATTTGCAACTCGTATGATGTGTGTGCCTGTGGAACCTTTGATTAATGTTCATGTCAATCCTGCGGTAATATATTATGTTTAATTATTCGATTAACTATTTAACTATTAAATTAACTATTTAATCGTTCAATTATGCATTCCCTTGCTTTATTCTGATTGGTTTGGGGCGTCTAGGGCGGAGTATGTTACTCTAGAGGTTGTGCAACTTTCTTTTTTCAACCATATTGAAATACTGAAAAAAAATTCATAATTTTTATTGAAATATAATAAAAAATGAAATGACAACGATTTGCTACTTGTTGCACCATTTAGCGAAGCGCTTATTTGACAGCTATGCGTCACTAAATTGATTAACTTAGAACAATTTTTTATAAACCAAAAATGTGTCACATGCGTAATTTAAATATACATCCATTAGTGTTAACAGGTCTATTTACATTACTGCTAAGGCACCTATTGGTAGGTTACTATATTAGCTACATATACTTATACATCCATTTATTTATACAGCTAATATAGTGATAGAATCCATACATTAAAAGATTGTTGTCCTAAAGATTGACTGTATTGATTAATTCAGTAATTGATTAATAGAATGATTGATTGATTATAGTGGAGGCATTTAGATGAATTCATCTGAGAAATAAAATGATTTTTTGTCAAACTATTATTCTGCAGACAGTCGTAAAGAATCTTCAACACGAGTTAATGGTACTTAGGAAAGAACTTGCAATGCATGATTTACTGACCAATCGCAATCAAGTATCGTATGAACCATTGACTGAACAGCAACGTTGCGACATTGGAGAATCTGTCGCAAATTATATCGAAAACAAGATAGACGACATTGACGTTAGTTTATGTTTAGATTCAGTTTGTAAGCGGATTGAATTTTAGTCTTATAATTTGATAATAATTCAGGATAGTTATTATTTGGTTTTTAATACACAGTTTACAACATATCACTAAATCACCTTTTGTGCTGATGTGACATTTGAGAAACAAACAAGTTGTTTGCTTTTCTGTAGATTGTTAGTTTGAGACAGATTCAAGGTGTTTTTGAAGGATTTCGACAATATGCTCAGTAAGAATTATATTACGTTTAAATAGTAATTTTTTGGTGTAACTTATGTAATAGTTTCATTTATTTCGAATCAAATACTTTCATTTGATTCAATTTCAATTTCATTTGATTTCATTTGTATTATTTGATTTGTTTCAGTTTGTGTTGATTTGATATAACGAAACAGGCATACAGAATAAGTACATAAAGTACATTGAATAATAACTAATAATATGAAATATAAAACAAATATAATATTAATATAATATATATTTATATTATAAATATATATAATAATATAACTGTTGTAATATAACTGTTTATATTCGATTATTAAATATTTTAATTATTAAGCACAAAAATTATGAAAGAAAAATGAAGATAGCAATATAATTTTATGGCACAATCATGTTTTTTGACTTAACTCAAAAAATTTAGAATGAGAAAATTCTAATTTTTTTCT
>JAQIXG010004496.1:0-12834 GCA_034700105.1 Oconnorella tubifera
AGTCACATCAGCACAAATGCAAATAAAGTGGTGTACACATTTGTGCTGCTGTGACTTTAAATATCTATCTATCTAAAGTCACATCAGCACAAATACATATATAGTACATTATTTTAATTTATAAAATGACCAAACATGCTTTTACAGAATGCAAATAGTTGTTTAAATAAACAAAGTTTAAACAACTGTTTAAATTTAATGAATTGATTCAGTTACCCCTTCAAATATTATTATTATAATATTACTATATATTGTTATTCATTTTTAACTGAAATCATCTAAAACTGTCATCTAAAGTCATCTAAAATTGCATCATTTAGCTTATTTTGTGGCCCCCCCATCTGTTACAAAATGTTTTGTGACCCCCCTCTTGTTACAAATGTTTTGCGATCCCCCTCTTGTTACAAAATGTTTTGCGACCCCCCTCTTGTTACAAAATGTTTTGATTATATTTTTATTCATTTCTTAATTATTTATTACCTCTCGGTTGCGTTTAATTTAATTGTTATTATTTTATTGTGTTATATTATTTCTGTTAATTATATATTTTTTGACTTTTGGTGTTTTCTTATTGGCTGTGTGTTCTTGCGTTTGAATTTCTTTTTGACTTTCTATTGGTTAGAATTTGAGTTATTATTTTTAGATTTTTGCAATTTGGCTCGGTATTTTGATATTTGTATAGGTTTGTTGTTCTATAGTTTAAAGCAATTTTTAATTAAGTCAATTTTAATTTGTTAAATTAATTCAGTTAATTTAATTTGTAACTAGTTAAAAGTTGCATTAAGTTTTAATGAGTCAATGTTAAGCTTGCTAGATTTACTTTTATGCTTGTTAATAACTAGTTTGTAACTCAATAATAATATACTTAATCATATATTAAGTAATAATATAACTTACTATTATAACTTAATAATAATTTTTTAGATTATATGATGTGTAGCATGTACTATGATTTAAAATATACTTTTCCGTATAATATGACTTGTTGAATAATATGCCAATTTGTGTCTTAATTTATGCAATGATTTAGCTGTCTCATAAGGGGTACTAGGACTAATTTGTCTGTTCAGCTCCTCCCCCCATCTACTGAAAGTTTTTTGTCTGATAATCAATAAAGGTTGTCGCATAATTATTTTGGTATATTGAAGAAATGACCCCAAATACATTAACCCGATAAATCAACCTCAAATGGCCCAAAATACATTAAGCTGACGAAACGGCCCCAAATACAGTAACCTGATAAATCAACCTAAAATACATTTATCGTACAAAACGGCCCTGAATACATAACACTGACATATCTACCCCGAAAACAGTAACTCGATAAATTGACCCCATGAATTCATTTAGTAACCAAAACTTTAACCCACAAAAATAATCTTAACCTTAACTTCAATCCTAAACTTAACCCTAACCCTAAGGACGAATAGTTGGGGCGGATTTGTTGAGGCTAATTTGAGGGGTACAGGTATTATAATTTTACAATAATGGACACATTGACTTTTATTTCAAATACCACATCAATATTTATATTAATAACTATTGATTCAATAAATGAATTTGATGTGTAAACAATATTATTAAAAGAAAAAGGGAACACATAATCAAATAGCATACAGTCCCTATATAATAAATGTGAAAATAGTAATCATCAAAAAATCATGTTATATAAGTATTTGCTCAATCTTTTGTGGCTAAAAATCTGTATTATTCCATGTAGCATTATGTAAATTTTGTAGTGTATAATTGCATTTTGTACCGACTGAAAGTTAGGTTGCGTTGAAGTTATATGTCAAATCTTTTTTTCTTTTAATATTTGAGTCCTGTTAAAAACAGAAAAATACATTTATTTGTAACCATCCACACAAAACATTACTTTGATAGTAGTTTTTAAAAGTACAAAATCTAAAACTCACTATAAGAGATTAAAAATGTTATTCAAAAAATTCTCATTACGTTCTATTAATTTTAAAAAAGTAGTAAAACATTGGACTGTGAAGTGACAGATTCAGGTTCGATTCCTGTGAAAGCTCGCTACATCGCCAATTTGTTGCACTCTTTAGTAATTAAAGGAAAATTCAGATATTAAACTTTGTCGAAATTGAACAACATAGCATTCCAATTCATTGCTAAAAGTTGCAGTAGAATTTGAGAACCATCGTGAATGCTAAATTTGAATCCAAGATATATCGTTTCCGAAGCAATTTGAGTACAAAATTGAGTGGGGGAGGGAGCCTGGGGATGGACTAAAGGGATTTAATTAGCTCTTTAGTTCATTCCCAGGCCCCCCCCCTCTCTACTTCATTTTTCCCTTCTCGAATCTTTTTTATTTGCCATTATTTAGAAACAATTTATTAAACATAAATAAATTTCTTACCAAATTGTCCGGACACTTGTCGCGTTGGCTTAAAGACTTTAAAATCAGATTTAAAAATTGAGTCATGTACTGCATCTCCTATTTTCTTAAAATAATAATTAGTGCTGGGGCCGGGCGTGCCCCCGTCCCCACACATCGAACTATCGGCACTAGACCTCCACCCCCCGGCTGTAATCATAAACTCCTCCCCCGAACATCTGTGACACTCGGCTGAAAGAAATCAGACGATCTTTTTAACTTTTTTAAAATCAAAATGAGTTTACTTTATATCAAAGTATTTCATTTCAAAATTTAACTTGTTTAATAACTTGTAATATTCACATTAGTATCAGCAACATTAAATGATGTAATAAGTGGAAAATAAAATCGTAGGGTAGGCCTAAATTATGCTCAGTATAATATGAATATTTACTAATGCTTCACAGATTTATTACAACGTGTCTTTCCTAAGAAAAGTGGTAATTTTGGCAGTGGTTTTGCATAACGTTTACAATTAAGATAATGTCAAAAAAACTTTCCAAACAGGTGGAAGGAAAATGCTCTCCTTGCTCCATAATTAATTATTTTAAGCCTTCAAATGAAGATAAGGAAACCCAATATGTTTTCAGAATCTCAAACCAGTTTGCAACTAACCCGACATCCCAGTCACTCCAATCTCATAAGGCCAGATGGCGCTTAAGCCTAAAAAGCGGTAGTCCGACAGTCGCGTTCTTCCTATAACTTCAACCCACTGTTGGTCGGTAAAGTTACGCATGAAACCAGTCACCCGACCCGACTGACCCGAGGCGACCGTTATATGCATCTCAGCGTACGGGTCTGAGGAGATCCACCACCCGGTCAAATTGCGACAATTGTCTTCAAGGGGAGGTGTGGTCGTGGAGGGGGTAGTAGTCGGAGTAGTGGGGGGCGTAGGAGCTGAAATGGTATTGATAATTAAATATAAGTTGAAAACGAGATCATAATACATTATTTATCTTGTGTTTGTGTTAAGAGTTTATTAAAACTGCCCCACCCTCTTAGTGAAATCCTGGCTACGCCACTACTTTATTTATATTTCATAAATTTCTTCATAAATGCTACAATAACCTGACAAATTATCCATAGTATACATCAATTTATCCTAATCCAAAACAATCCTGGACTTAATTCTAATTATGACCCTAACTCAAATCTTAGCCCCACTCGCAAACCAACACTAATCAACCGTAAACTCAACCCAAACCTAACTCCCATCCTAACCCTAAAAATAAAAGTAGGGCTGAATTGTAAGATCCGTCTTTCACCACATGAATGACATAGACCTTTAATAAAATTTAAGCGAACTCAAAATTCACATCAAATAAGAATTTTTCTCTTTTTAGTATGATTTCTTGTGTTGCCATATGGCCAATGATAAGAAGAAATATTAACTTCACAATGACCATACCAGGTACTTCTATATCCATAAAGTAATTCGCAGCTTGGACAAATCCTTGAATGGTATTATTCGCCTGACACCATATCGTTGCAGTGAACCCAACATCTTTCTTTCCCACAGTGTAAATGTTGCCATCATTTCTATCTAGGGTCCTCAGGTTAGTCCACTGAAAGGTGGCTGGGGGCATCGCATCAGCGTAGCACGTGATCTCATCCCCCTCTTCGTAAAATTGCTTTTTCGGATTGGCATCCATATTTTTTGGTCCCCCTGTGGAAAAAAATTAGAAATGTCTGGATTACATATACAAAGAAAAAGAAGATAAATTTGGTGTTATTGAAAAAGGAAAGTCTCGGAGAAAATTTAGGAAATTAAAAAATTTATATGATTGAAAAATGGTGTCGAAGACATATCTGTAAATCAATCTTCTTGCTAAATGAAGCAGCAAATATGCGAATAATATCGGTGTAGTGTAATAAGTAAAATATGTTTCATATGTAAATACTCCAGCGTTGCATGTATTCAAATAACAACATTTTCATCTATAATTATTGATATATATAAACTAGCCAATTTTTTTACCTTTTCCAGACTTTTTGCTGATACCTCTAAACTCTATAACCTATTCTATATAAATTTCAACCTTTCTGCAACTTATTCTATATCAATTTTATTCTTAATAAGTAATACTTCTACAAATATGTATAAATATTTATGAACAAGTAACTTACAGTAGACAAACATCTGAGTAGCTACAAAGGTATTGGAGTAAGTTGGCGCATTGCTTGCAACACCATTGGGAACATCAAGTAATTCCGTAAAGTTAGTGAGGCATTGATAAGCTCTGGCATCCATATCTCTAGTGACAGAGAACAGCACACCCGAGTATACATGATCCTCGTTGGTGATGGAGGTCGTCAGGAAGGGTTCCGGGCCGCTCCAGGTCATTTTCGGAGCTATGTATATGTTACCTCTGTAATCTATCTGGCATTCTATGGTATAATTCTGGGTTTCGATGACGACGCCGTTAATGGGGAGGTTGTCCGTACAGACTGGTTCGTCAACTGCACGAAAAAGAAGAGATAGAGTTACAGGAAAAAAATTGTAGCTGAGCTTAACACAATGACTAAAGGAATTAAATTTCTGGTGAGAATTTCACACATTTTTACTGAAGTCAAACGATATCGAAATGCAATTACAGTTAAAAATTGTTGAGTCTTTTAGGTACATGCACTAAATTCTTAAATAATTACAGATTCAAATAATTCATAGAATTACAAGAACTTTTATTAGATACATTCTAGTTGTTTTGTAATTTTCACAGATTTATAAACATTACAAAAGGCGATTTGCTTTTAAAAATGTAAAAATGAAGCTGCAACTTTTCCATGGAAAGAGCGTTAGGCCCTATCAAGTTATCACATAGAAGTATGGGCCCTATGCATAAATCCCCGTTTCCAAGTGTTAAGCCAAAAAATTATCATATTTAATTCAAGTAGGCTTAAGAAGACTTAGGAAATTTATGTGAAATTAGGTTGCTAACAAAGAATTAATGCTAGAATATAATTATAAGATGATTCATAAAACAAACGAATGCTGCAGAATTTTTCTAAGTGATAATAATTATTAATAACTAACCAATAACAACGAGTTCCGCTTGTCCACTATACAATGCAGGTGGTGCACTGAGACTATCAACACAAGCATACGTCCCAGCATCTTCTAAAACAATGTCCCGGATCTCCAAATGAAATTCATTTAAATCAGGTTGTATGATTCTGTATCTGTCCTTATTCGGATGACTTTGAATGATTACCCCATTATCGCTGATCATCTGACCGAACTCAGCCGTTACGTATTCCCACCAGTGAACGCGGCTACCTGGCGGCGGGTCTGCGGCGACGCAAGCGAACTCAATACTGTCACCGGCTCTTGCCCAAACATTGAGAGGGAGATCAGTGAGAATGCGACCGTTTGGTGTAAGAGGGGGGTTGGGCTTAAGGGGAACGATAACGCGGTGAAGTTTAGCGGATACCGAGAAAACTGAAAATTTAATTTGCTATGTATACTTATAAATTATTATTCTTTACTTATGTAAAGTACAGTATTATTAGAAGTATTATTCTTTACTTATGTACTTATGTATCTACAATATTCTATATTTATAACCCCAGTCTTCAGATATTCTTTCCACGCACAATTAGCAGGGACCTTACCTGATCTATATTTTGTAGGCTTAGGCTTAGGTATTACGTCCGCTTATTTTTGTAGACATTTTATATCCTACATCAAATTTTTATTGTCATATAAACTATGTTCAACATCGACGATTCAGTAACAGGAATTCAAATTTCTACTATGAGCTATGTCTCTTATTTGTTTTAAGGCCCGGACTGATACTTCGGTAACATAATCAAATGTCAACTGAGATAAATGTCGCTGCATACATTTTAAAACTGTTGAGATTAGAATTTGAACTAAGGTTGAAATTATGATTAGCATGTTGCATGGCGAACAAAAAAACATTAACCGCTAATCTCTCAATAAGCATAAATTATGAAAATGAAATATTATATTCACATCTAATAATTATTTACTCTATAAGCCACTACAGCCTGAAAAAAATGAAGCTCATAAATATTCTAAATTGAAAAAACTCGCTCCATCCCTCTCCAAATGAGGATTAGCCACTGGAAAGTATGTGTTCAATGTCTGGATTAAATAATTTTATTTCAGCGTCGTGCAAGGGGTAGGCTATCGATATGATAAACTTTCACGGTAATTGAACCTGCACATCTATCGTATCCAATTCTAGTGATCTACGAACAATAAACAAAGAAAGTACGAAGGATACCTGCGAAAAGTAGAATCCCGGCGGTGGCTAAACATAAGGACTTCATGATTGTCTTCACTCTGTCGCGTACGCGTTGCGTTATGAGCACTGTCACTGGCTGATATATATCTTCATATTACAGTTCTTGCGACATTGATTACATTGTTCAAGAGATTCAAACTAAGATTAGATCAGAGGGTAAGTGGTTCGGTTACTGACAGTACGGTGGAGGTTCGCTTCCCCATTCGTGATTTCTTTTTATTTTATCAGTTTTTATTGCTGATTTCTTTCAGTTAAAAAATCCAAATAAAACTCCCAAGTATTAGTATTTACCTTGGTCTTATTGGATGTGTTCAGAATTTTAAATCATTCTCAATGAAATCGTTGCACATTTTAAATAGCAATTTTTCCATGGAGTAATTTTTCTGTGTTTAATTTATGAGTTTTCGGTTCAAAGAACCTCTTCCACTGTTTATAAGTTTTAGATATATTTTATTTTTTCACATCGCTATATTTCACATGTTTTAGCAGTATATATCGCTGCTAATTACCAGTGATGTTAACAAGACCTGAGTCAGAAAAGCTAAGGACTCAAACTGCAAGGAAAAAGTCAGTGACAACTGATCTTTATGGACCGGTCATGGCCAAGGCTAAGGTCTATACAACTGTTCATTATGGACAGGCCAAGGCTAAAAACGTTACAACTTGTCCTTATGGACCGGTCAAGGTCGAAGCTACAGAGTTTGCAATTGGTCTTTAGGGACCGGCTCAGGCCAAAGCTAAAGACTTTACAACTGATCCTTAGGATTAAGGCTAACATCACTATATATTATAATAATAGTAATATAACTGCAAGTCCAATAAATCGGATATTACCGATAACTTGGGAGATAATTCTCACAGGTTCTAATTTTGATCGCCCATCTACTGAATTTCAAATACATCGTACCTCATATACAATGTCAAGATAAGGAGATAACGATTCTAGGCCACAGTGAAAAGCAAAATTAAATATTACAATAAAGATTTAAATATTTATATTCTAATAATACAATTTAGAAGGTCAAAGATTGAACAGGCTATAGCCTAATTATTATGTATTAAAATTTTAAACGCATCATAAGTTAAATGATCAAACCGGTCCCAATAAATCAGCATCAATCAGAAAAAATAGTATACTATAACTTCTTAGCCTAATGTTAGGGCTGATCTTATTCTCGAACGCCTCTAATGCCCATCTACTACCAAAATACTTAATTTTCATCTCATTTTTTAAAATTTGTTCAAAATGATGGTTTATAAGAAAGAAAGCAATTTTGGAGAGGAGAAGGGGAAGGGGGACCTTTTCTCACTCACCTTCTGAATTTGAAAACTGTAAAAACTAAACTACTATAGTTTATATGTCACTGGATATGCTGTATATTACTGGATATATACTCGGATACCGTATTATTAATTTTATATTTCGGAATACCACATGTTAACTTACCTAGAGCAATAATTTAAAATAAAGAAATTAATTAATAAATCTATCAGCAGCTAAATAGTTTATAAAAAATTATAGCTTCTAGAAATGGGTTTATTCCACCCTTCCCCTTTTAATACTGTTCTTTATTCGCCCTGTTAAATTTATATGCAACGGTTTCGCAGAGCCTATAAGCTCGCACTCTGATCTGACTGTAGTTTGAAGCCCTTGACCAACGGTGTAATCAGTTTAGTAACAAAAAACGATAAGTTGATAGCCTTCAGTTAATCACAGGGCTTCTTGACAGCTTCAGATAGGAACAAACAAGCAATGAAGTCCTTAAGTTTTTTCCTCGTATTGTTAACTGGTAAGAAAACAATGATTTTAAACTATGAAATTATTTTTAACTGCAAAATAATTAGTGTCATCACATCAGACTAAATTATTTTTGACAAAAAATAATTTAAAGAACTAAACATCAGGGTATGATCTGGCGCAATTTGACTTCAGATTTTAAAAGATTAGGCGTACTAGAAAGCATATATGTTACTTAAGTGAAGGGTCTATTTTAAACATAGTTAATATATCACGATAAATGAATGTAAGCCTACAATATACCAGATATGGGCCCTGCTGATTGACTGTTAATTGAATATTTGAGGACTGGAGTTTTAAATATACTGTATTTATTTTAAATATACTATAAATTCATAATAAGTAAAGAATAATAATTTACCAGTACGTAATTTAAATTTCCAGTTTTCTCGGTTTCTGCTAAACTTCACCGTGTTATCGTTCCCCTTAAGCCCAACCCTCCTCTCTCACCAAGCGGTCACATTCTCACTGATCTCCCTCTCAATGTTTTCGCAAGAGCTGGTGACAGTATTGAGTTCGCTTGCGTCGCCGCAGACCCGCCGCCAGGTAGCCGCGTTCACTGGTGGGAATACGTAACGGCTGAGTTCGGTCAGATGATCAGCGATAATGGGGTAATCATTCAAAGTCATCCGAATAAGGACAGATACAGAATCATACAACCTGATTTAAATGAATTTCATTTGGAGATCCGGGACATTGTTTTAGAAGATGCTGGGACGTATGCTTGTATTGATAGTCTTAGTGGACCGCCTTCAATCTATAGAGGACAAGCTGAACTCGTTGTTATTGGTTAGTTTAGATAAATCTACGAAGGTATAACTTTGTTTGTTACTATGTTATTTCCTGTGATTGGAATGAAAAAAGTCATCGTATTTTCGCGTGCTGATGCACAATTGTTAAATGACACTGGAGTAATAATTATGCAATTTTCATATAGGGTATAGGAATGTATACCTACTTGTAATCCAGTACAGTAGTGTTAATATTAGAAATATCTACAAAATTTGAACCTTATTTGATCTAATGTTGCATTGTGTTTATAATTTCACTAATGTTACATAAATTTCATACATTTTCAACTTTCTGACTATTTCTCCTGCAGTTGACGAACCAGTCTGCATTGACAACCTTCCCATAAACGGAGTCGTCATCGAGACCCAGAATTATACCATAGAATGCCAGATAGAGTACAGAGGCAACATCTACATGGCCCCGAAAATGACCTGGTCTGGCCCTGAACCCTTCCTGACCACCTCCATCACCAATGCGGATCATGTCTACTCGGGAGTTCTTTTCTCAGTTGACAGAAACATGAACGCAAAAGCTTATGAATGCTTGACAAACTTTACGGAATTACATGATGTTTCCGATGACGTGGCAAGCAATGCGCCAACTTACACCAATAGCTTCTTGGCGACTCAGATGTTTGTTTACTGTAAGTGATTTAGAAAAAAAAAACTTTTAGATTTTGACCACAATTACTATATACTTTACAGATTTTCAATTGGTTTATCCGCTTGAAGTTGTATGATACAAAGACACACCTTTAAATCATGCAGACCGATGTATCTATTCATATCTTAAATTACATTGTACTTCATTACTACAATACATACGTATAGACATACATATATTCATACATAAGTACATACTTACATACATATATAGATAGAAACATACGTTAATAGTCTACAAGCTTGCATATATGTGCCTAGTTATTTCAATAGATCTTTAGTAACTCAAATACTATTAGTAACTCTATTATAGTCTGACTATAGTTACAAAATTAAAAAGAAACATATGTTAATTAATTAATTGTTTCTATGCAGGGGGACCAAAGAACATGCAAGCATTACCAACAAAGCCCGAATACGAGGAAGGGGACTTCATCTCTTGCTACGCCGACGCCTTCCCGACACCCTTCTACCAGTGGACTAACATGAGGACCCTTGAAATTTTTGAAGGTCAAATTTACACCGTACAGGCCACCGACGTGGGCCAATATACCCCGCTGCGATGTATGGCACAGAACACAATTCAAGGCTTTGTTCTGGCCGGGAATTTATTCATCGACATAGTTGTGCCAGGTTAGTCATCTTGGCAATATTGGCAAAATAATCATCTCTTAATTACTGATAATAAATTGTAAATGATCACGAAGTATAAATTAGAAAGTAAAACATGTTAATTAAATGTCTTTATTAATTTAAGAAAACTAAATAGAAATTAAATCATTTAAAAAAGATTATGATGATACAGTGACAGACGATAGCTCCAAGCGATTTTAAAAAATCTTTAAAACTTTTTCCTATATAAGTCTCTTAATTCAAATGTTTAACTATATTTTTCAGCTCCCACGACCCCAACTACCCCCACTACTACTCCCCCGACCACCACACCTCCCCTTGAAGACAATTGTCGCAATTTGACCGGGTGGTGGATCTCCTCAGACCCCTACGCTGAGATGCATATCACGGTGGCCTCGGGTCAGTCGGGTCGCGTGACGGGTTTCATGCGTAACTTTACCGACCAACAGTGGGTTGAAGTTATAGGACGAACGCGTCTGTCGGACTACCGCTTTTTAGGCTTAAGCGCCATCTGGCCTTATGAGATTGGAGTGACTGGAATGTCAGGTTAGTTCTAAATTGGTTTTAAATCAGTTGTCAATAAGTGAAAGACAGTTTAAAAAGTTCATTTTTTGTAAGTTGTTGAGGTACTGATTTAATTGTATTATAACTCTTACTGTATACTAGTTAGACTAAACACACGCGGGATATTAATTTAGTCTCTTGTATTCTTTACCTCTTCCCCCCCCCTCCCCCCCGTTCTCAACGACCGAATTTGAAGCTGTTTACACAATGTTCAACTACATTACAATCTATAATTATCGGCCTACTCGCTTTCTCTCTCTTTCTCAAAAATTTTGTTTTCAAAAATTAAAATAATCATGGCTAGCATGGTGACAATATAATATATATATTTACTTTAAAATATATTTTAGATATGCAAATTTGTTATTTAATGAAAAAAATTCTGACAAAAGATCGTCTGATTTCTTTCAGCCGAGTGTCACAGATGTTCGGGAGAGGAGTTTATGATTACAGCCGGGGGCTGGAGGTCTAGTTCAGATAGTTCGATGTGTGGGGACGGGGGCACGCCCGGCCCCAGCACTAATTATAGTTTTAAGAAAATAGGCGATGCAGTGCACGACTCAATTTTTAAATCTGATTTTAATGTCTACAAGCCTACTCGACAAGTGTCCGGACAATTTGGTAAGAAATGTATTTATGTTTAAGAAATTGTTTTCTAAAAAATGGCAAATAAAAAGATTCGAGAAGGGAAAGCCAAATAGAATGAATGCTTAATTAAGGTTTAAAACCCGACCGCAACAATTGCTTAACAGAAAAATCTGAATTTGCAATCTAATTTTTTTTGGCTGAAAATCTAAATTTGATTTTTAAAAATGTGTAAGGTATTATCTAATCTCCAAAATTATTTTATAAATTTATGATATGTGAAGTTTTAGCTTTAAATTTAGGTAAATGTTTCTTTTATTTGCAGGAATAAACATCTGAACTACTAGAAAAATTGTGAAGAAACGTAGAAAGTTATTTGAAAACAGAGTATATTTTGTTCTAGATTACTCTATAATATTATTATTGCATTGTTTATGTAATAGCACTAAATACTAAATGTTCCGACTGAGAATTGGTCGTTGATTAACTGTTCAAATTAGTTTCATAAT
The DNA here is from genome assembly GCA_034700105.1 of Oconnorella tubifera. Lineage (NCBI taxonomy): Eukaryota > Metazoa > Annelida > Clitellata > Enchytraeida > Enchytraeidae > Oconnorella > Oconnorella tubifera. The sequence continues at coordinate 12,210 of JAQIXG010004496.1, forward strand.
TTTATGAAACCAATTTGAACGTTTTGTATAATAGTTATGTTCAATTTGAACAGTATTGTAACAATAGTTAAATTGTATAATTATCACTTATTGCTAATTACAGTGTATTTAAAAGATAGTCTGCATGTCATTATTAAATTTCCGTTTTTAGCATATATCAATCATTGTCGCATCGGCACAAATTAATATTTAGTTATATACGATAATTACAAATTAATGTATAGTGATTGTATGCATCACATAGCAGAAATTTTCCAGCAATTAACACAAGATAGAATCGAAGGTGGTGTAAACGTTTTAAATATTAGGCGAGAAAATCAGGTGATGAGTGAACGTTTGATCACAAATACATTGCAAATTGTTCTTAAATTATAGTGGTGACATTTATTATATACTCAAAACAAACAAGGCAGGCTGGGGGATGGTTAAATATTTAAGGTTTAGTTAGGGGTTAAATATTTCTAGAGAAAAGGGGTAGTGCAAACATCAAATTGAAATAATAACATACAAATAGTTATACAGTGTAAAAGCAACTGCCCAACTTTAATATTTCATCTATATTAAGTTAAAGCCACTGCAGTAAATAGTAGGCCTACTTTTTAACTTTTTACATAACTTCATGGAT
>JAQIXG010004497.1:0-12834 GCA_034700105.1 Oconnorella tubifera
TAGCACATTTATCACCGATTTTCAAAAAATTAAATAATATTTCTATCTTGACTCTATAGAAATAACCGATATAATTATAAACAGATCAAATAACTATAAAGTAAAAATTAAACAGTAATAATTAAAAGAGCTAAAACGAAAAATAATTAACATATAATAGTAATATACATATACATTCAAGTATATGTTAAGACATATCTATCTAGTCATATTAGAATTATAACTAGTCATATTAGAATTATAACCGGTTGTAAGAACAAAGACGTTGTGACATTACATCATAATGAACACCGGGGATGTTAAAAGGTAATTTGAACTTTGAGTATTAGCAATGAAGCAATAATTACATGTAATACGTATAACAACATGATATAGCTGTAATTATACAAATTTAAGCTTAAAAACATCTTTCATTAATAATTATAATTCAAGATGGTGCAGATTACACATGCAGGTAAAAAAGGTAAGCGTACATATTTATAATACATTAATATAAGTAATTTAATGCGAATGACATATGTAATAAAATAAATAAAATAAGTGGATTTAAATAAATAAATAAGTGGAAACCATAATGAATGAAAGGACAATATAGAAAGTTGCTTAGAAAGAAAGAAAAATATTTGCATTACAAAATGAATAACGGATAGAAATCTAATACATTAACAATCAAATATCTTCTCAGACAAGATAAGATTCATATTAGCTGCAATAGGCAATTATAAAATAAAATAAGCACTATAATAACAGTTAAAAAAGCAATAGCAAGCGTTAAATCAATAAAAGTTTAATGTCAGTTTAACCGTCGAGGGACGATGTCGCAGACATCATCTTAACAATAGTTAAAAGCATTCATGCAAGCATGTAGTTAAAAGGTGCTTATCAGCGCACTTCGAACATACTAACAAAATATACTATGATTACAAAAAATTTTCTATTAACAAAATATATCGTCGTTAAAAAAATTCTTCATAAAAGTAACTTAAATTTTAAAATTTCTAAAGCTGAACACAGGCATATGAGAAAAACATTATTTATAGGAAAACAAAAAATAGATTAGTAGTAAAGAGATTAGGGCTGTCAAAATTCATGAAAAAACCTGTCCGGGAACCCGCCTAAGCGTATAAAGGGTACCCGGGGGGGGGGTCGGCCAAAAAAGAAGTACCTACCCTGAAAAAACATTGTGTCTAATTGTTTACTAAAACTGACATAATTAATGTTTGTAATATCAATGAAGAATTAACAGCAGTGGCGTAGCCAGGATTTCACTAAATCACTATGGAGGGGAAGGGGTTGTTGCTCAAAAAATTAAGTGATGACTTTTTTTGTAATCACTAAGTTTTGGTCTCCAAATACATGCATCCAAATCTAAGGATTTTAAAAAATAAAAAAATCCTCAATGGGGGGGGGGGGTTATCACAAAAACTGATGCCTATAACATTTAAAAATAAATATTTTTATCTCCAATTAGGGGAGAGATCGCACCCCCCCCGTCTGATCGTTATTAAACTAAAGTTCTCTCTGTCTATTATAATATTACTCAACATATAAAGACCGACTAAGTAAGAACAGATGTTAGAATAGATTGAAGTTCAAGCCTTTGATGAATGCAGCGCTGACTGATACACGACTCATTATAATCTCTCACTGTCTCTATTGCGCGTACAGGTTGCAACGGGGGAGGGGGGCGGCGGGGGGGGATCGAAAAAGTTTATTTCAAGTGTACTACTTTATGGACGGCCCCTTACAATGATAATAATTCTATGCGCTACACTGCTGATGCAGTCAAAATGCTGTCTTCAGGCTAGCTAACGGGTACCCGCCAGCCGAATCTATTACTCCGGCATTTATCAATGGGCGGGTACCCGGGTACCTGTTGACAGCACTAAAAGAGATACCAATAATTATTACATCAAAGTATTAGCTTAGTAACAAACAAAATAATTCTAATAATTTATGCATATATTATACACATTTATTAATAAAATAACCGGGAATCTTATAAAGAATTAAATAAAAAATAACAAGAATTGCAAACAAATACTTAACTACCTATAACTCTCAGATAACTTTTATAAAAAGGCATCATTTACAATAAACAGTAAATAGGAAGTAGCATTGTAAATACCACTTACCATTTATCCAAACTATATAAAAAACATTTCTGACTCAATAAATCCATTCTAATGGAGTCCTCATTATTATCATCACTATTATTTTGCAATATTTATCATAATGACAATTGTAATCATCATCATCACCGTGATCGTCGCGGTTAGTATATTCATCATCATATAGGAAGCTGTTTGTACTTGGCTCCGGGAAAGACGCAAAGCATTTCAAACAGTAGATTGGCCGCAGTCAGTGCAGTGTTACCGCTCGGATCATAAGGAGGAGAAACCTTTAAACAAATAACTTTAGTTAACAAAAACTTAGTTATAGACTCGTCACAATAATAAAATTATATACCAAAACAAAACTTTGTGAAACAAAACTTTTCCAGTGATAGTCAAGATACTATAATAATTGATTTTGGCTTTCTGTACAATTAAGAAATGTAAACTAGCGATTATCAGTGTAATTTTATTTTTACTGATAAGAATAATGTTTTTAATATAAGAAATATATTCTTGTTGTTTAGTAAGATCTATTATTCTTAGTAAACGATTAGAAAAATAAAACTTTTCAATACTAGATCCTCGTGTTCCTAACTCCGTTACTTACTTTAATCTTTTATTACCATTATTAAAAACTTCTAGTAAAGTATATTTTTAATAAAGTTACAATCATTAAATTCAAGACCGTAACGATGACCTCATTTATAAAATATAATAATGGCTACAAGAAAGTCTATTCAACAGACTTTGAACAGACAAGAATTCTGTATTCAAGCCAACACTTAAAACAATACAATTCACTGAACATTCAACTTCCGCAACTAATGCTAAATCATTGAACCATGATTATATGATGGTATTAATCAATCACAACACTTTCTGGATATGCCTCATATGACAGAAGTGCTATGTTATTAAATGATATTATTTTGCTATCAGCAGCTGAGAGTTAAAATTTAAAATGAATAGATGTCTATTCATTAACCCAGAATACGAGTTTGATTAAAGAACTGAGACAAGAATCATCAGACCTCAACCATGTCTCCTCCTATGATGTTTAGTCCACGACAACCTTGCAAGATTTCTAACGCTTGGGTTGTGGTCAGTCCTCCAATCTCTGGTGTACCTAAAGTATTACTGTCATCAATATCATCAGAGTATCATCACCATCGTCATTGTCATCACATCATACTTTTTGTAACTCCTTACTTAGATACAAGTACACAACACGCAAATGTCAGAATTTGTTTGAAAAATATGTGAAAAAATATTTGAATTGTCCAGTAATTTTATTAAATAATGTCCAAGAATTGCTAAAAAATATAAAATCAATGAACAAGTTTAAATATACCAATTAATAAAAAATTATAATCTATTAATATAGTAAAATAAAAACTAGTGGAAATCAAAAATAGTCATCATAAATTAAATAAACCATGAAGATTTATAAGATGCCATTTTGTAAGATATAAAATTATGATTTTAGGACGATTCATCCCCGGACGGTTCGCCCCCGGACGGTTCGTCCCCGGACGGTTAGTCTCGGATGAATCGTCTCGCGAATGATTCGTCTCGTGGACGATTCGTCTCAATTTTTTTAAATATATTGATAAAAGTTAAGAGAGCAAATAAAGGATGTAATAATGATTAAAATCAGTATACGAGCTATCACAGTTATTTAATTGCTGCAGATTTGGATGATAGAAAAAAAGGCTTTATGTAAATAGTAATTTATTTTCCACAATAATTTAAATAATAATAGTTTATGCAAATTTGTAATAAAAACAGTTTTTACAAAAGGAAACAACTACAATATGCTCCTTGCACGTAAACCCATGAACCCATGATAGTAAACTTGTCAAACAAGTACAAAATAAAACCAAGTAATAACAAAAAATAAGAAATATTAAGAAAATAAATAACAAAAACACTCAGGAAGTGAAGGGAAAAAAAGAAGAAAGAAAAGAAAATATAAAGAATGGTATTGAAAAATTAACGAAATAAAGTAAAATAAAGAAAATCTCTAAAAAATTACAAAAATAAATTTAGAATAAAAACATTAAAAGATAAAGAAATATAGAACGAAGCAACAAAACACTAACTCTGTAAGACAGTTAAAAAATGTGGCCAGGGTATTTTTTGAGACAAATCATCCGCGAGACGAAACTTCAGGGGACGAATCGTTCGTGAGACAAATCGTCCGAGACGAACAGCCCGGGGACGAATCGTCCGGAGACGAGTCGACCAGACACCAAAATTATGATGAATGTTGATTACATGAACATTTTACTAACAGGACTTAAAATTCATCACTGGTTTCCAGTTAGAAATAATCTGATTAAAAACAATTAATTGTAACCTTGTACTATTAAAAGAATTAATATAGACATTTATCATAATCAAAATTGAGTCCTTGTGGAACTATGATCTAAAATTTAACTATTTTAACTCTAACGATTTATCATATGATAGTACACTAACCAGTAACTCAAGTACACTGACCAGTAATTCAAGTACACTGACCAGTAACTCAAGTACACTGACCAGTAGCTCAAGTACACAGACTAGTAACTCAAGTACACTGACCAGTAACTAAAATACACTGACCAGTAACTAAAGTACACTGACCAGTAACTGAAGTACACTAACCAGTAACTCAAGAACACTGACCAGTAACTCAAGTACACTGACCAGTAACTAAAGTACACTAACCAGTAACTCAAGTACACCAGTACCTAAAGTACACTGACCAGTAACTCAAGTACACTGACCATTAACTAAAGTACACTGACCAGTTACTAAAGTACACTAACCAGTAACTAAAGTACACTGACCAGTTACAAAAGTACACTGATGAGTTAATGAAGTACACTATATTACTACGATCAGTCTCTAAAGTAAACTCTGACCAGTTCCTGGAGCAAAACAAGGATCCAAGGCATCAATATCAAAACTAATGTACACAGGACCAGAGCCAAGCTGTTGTCTGACTTCTTGCATTAGAGGCACAAGTGACTTGTGATAACAATGTCTCGCTGGTATCACACGAAAACCCTGAGTATCATCATTGCATGTCATCATATCACGAGGGACAATATTAATGCAAATTATTAACATAATAATGACAAAGGACATATAAGATAAAGTTAAAAAATAGTGGCCACAATAACTAGAGAGGCATGGTAATATTAATTATAATAACAGATTAAAAGAAAACTGGTCTCAGAATTTTATTTGAGACCACATTTAATTTAAACAACTTCAATAGTAAAGATCAGAGGGAGTTTTTCCATTTCATTGATGACTTGAAGAAAGTTTTAGACAAAAACCCACAGAATCTCATAATTTCTCAGTTTATTTTTGCTCTTAATATCCAACCCCCCCCCCCCAAGCCTACAATATAAATTTTTTCAAGAAAAATAATTTGTTTAAATACTAGCATTATGAGTAAAACACAAACAACATTTAAATGCTATTTAATATATAAAGCTTTCAGTACCTTGGACATAGGCCAGGCATAGTCTTCAACAGAATGACCAGAGCCTCTCATTCCTATCTGTACCACTCTCTTGGCATCAAGACATCCGTCCTCAAGTGCACGACGGAAGGTCGTACCATGAGCGATAGCGCAGTTACCCATATGTTCATTTACATCACAGTGAGCATCTATGTGGATCAGACCAACAGGACCATGCTTGTTCTACAGATAACATGTCATATCAACAATATTTTATATGTCAATATTTCATTCTCTTTCTAAACTGCAGAACAATGTAGTGAATGTAACGCCTCATGACAAATTGTTAACAAAAACGAACAAGACTACAACATCTAGTGAGCATTTTAATACGTCTACTATATTTAAAAATATTATATCTACTACAGATAATTATAATCGCTAGATGATAAGTAACATTGACAGATTACAAAATTAAATTTTAAAAGTAGATAAAACTTTATATAAAATTTATTAAGTGCAAAAAATTAAATTAAAGATGAAAAAAACCTCATTTTTTTACTAAAAAATTTAAATTCAGACATTCAAATTAAAAAATTAAACAAAATAACCCTCATTTAATAGGAATGATATGATTAAAGTTGAATTGCATCAAAATAAAACTTTATAAAATTCATTAATTACAACAAATATCTAAATTAAAGATTAAACCTTCTGTTACTAAAAGTATCCACATCAACTATTTTCTTCTGCAAATCTGGCTGATTGCAAATTAACTAGATATCATTCTATAAAAGTTTACCCTGTCATGAATTATATCATTAACTGTTTTTCCATATTTCATAACATGTTTTTTCAGATACAAAAATACAAACAACATGAATAAATCAGAATAAAGCATAAAGACTGCAGACGACCTTGTAAGCTCTGAGTATAGGATAGGTGATTGTATGATCTCCTCCTAGTGTTAATGTCTTACATCCAGTAGACAGTAGCTCAATAAAGCGTTTTTCAATGTCCTTTGCTGCTTGCTTGACATCATACATGGTGATATAAACGTCCCCCACATCACCTACCATCAAAGTCTCGTAGGGTGCGGCCCCAGTCTCTTTGTTGAAGGCCCTCACCAAGGTCGACTCCTGACGAATTTGTCGAGGACCAAACCGAGTGCCAGATCTATTTGATGCTCCCTGATCCATAGGGACCCCAACAAAACATACGTCCAAACCTAGAGTAACAACAAATAGATCTATAAATAGATCATTCTACATTCAGGCATCATGAAAATTTGACGACGACTGAATGTCTGTTTAGATTTCCTACAGTTATTTTTGTTGATTTTGGTTGTTTATTGAGGAACTGCAACAGAGAGTAGCAATGCAGGCCTATATACATAGTATATAGAATGCACACTATATACAAGAAAACACACTATATACATAATCTCAATATCAGCAATAGATATCAATTTAAAAAACGGAGAAATGATACGCTTTAAATGAAAAATGATCGCATCAATTACTCAACAATTTAATTGAATAACAAAAACTGTCAAGAAGTGCACAATGTTTCAAACTTGAAATCGACAAGGAAAAATCATCAGAGGAATCCAGGAACAAAAGATTTAACTTAAAGATATATCAACACGAAACTTTGTAGAAGAAAAACAACTGAAAAACACTTAAAAGCTGAAAGAGTCTAAACATTACATACATTTTCATAGATATGAGAATATGATTTTAACTCGGATCATAAGTGAAATGAAAAAAAATCAAGAAATAGCATTTTACTTTTATTATAACGATATGCATTGAGCAATTTTTTTAATAAATGTAGATTCGTATATAGGCGTTATAAATTAAAATACATACATAAATATTCAATTTTCAACAAATTAACTTAAACTCATAATTAGTTATTAAAAAGAAATTACAAATAAAGGTCTCATCAAAATAAAATGGTTGACCATTTAACATTATTCAAGTTCGATTATAATCGACCTAACAATGCAGAAATTATAAGCACAAGTCTGTAAAACATGTAGCGACAACATGTTATTGATTTTTGTTTGCGTTTATTTAGTGGCGGAATATATGGCACGAGTATCCACCCTCGGGCCAGAAAACTTTTTAACAAAATGATGCGTAGCTAATATATCCTCAATCACAGATAAAACTTATACAAACTATACGTCAACACGATATCCACAGAAAGGTTGTACTACGGATAAGCACCATCAAGGAATAAAACAAGGTAATCAAGGAACAAAATGTCATAAAAGACAAATAATGATTTAAATTATCAACCAGTATTTTTGCAAAAATCATATTCAATGTCTTGAAGAAACTAACAGACAAAATGTTAAGAACATTATAGTGAGAACGCACGGCATGATTTTTGTCCCAACAAGTCAGGACAACTCGTGTCAGGCCAAGAGTCATGCCGTGTTTTCTTAACAGCTGACAAAAGTCAGGCTAAAAAAGTCAGACTTTTGTCTGGACGACTCGAGTTGCTAGGCAAGACGTCCTGACGTGAATGCTGCAAGCATCATTATATGCAAATTTGAGCCGACAAAACTGAAGCATCAGCCAATCATATCGCCGCTTTATAAAACATATCAAATTGTATCGCTTAATCAATTTAGCCACTCATTTCGCAGCTATTTGCAAATTCTTTGATGGCTTTATATTTATTGTTATTGATTATTGAAACTTTAGCATCTTTGAACCGTGGTCTTTTAACTTTTATTCCTAATTATTGAAGCTATAATTTGAGAAAAAACAAAGACATATATTGGACGAGAGAGAAATCGGAGTGATTAATAGACCTCTACTAAGTAGAGGAAGGGTTATTTTAATGTTGATAATAGACCGATATATCATAATCACATGTTTTTTTAATTATCATTATTGTAATAATGATAATTTATAATTAAAATCACCTTGACAGAATCAGTCAGGTCAGGACGACTTGCCTGGACGACTTTATTGGCTCATGTATTCTTATCAATAAATACAATATTCTTAGATAGACAAATATACATTAGATTCTCTCTCATATTTGCTACATTCTAATAGAAAATGTTCAGTTGTTTCTCGTTGTTTACAAAAATCACAAAGATCTGTCTCATTCAAATTGATTCTATATAAATGTGCGCTTAATTTTGAACAATGTAGTCTTAATCTCCCAATAAGTCTTTCTTTCCTTTTCCAAACAATATGAGAAATAAACCCTGTGTAACAGGAAAACAGGATTTATACTCTTTACCAGTGGGACCAGAGGCCCACACTGATGATCAAGTATTAAATAAAAATGTGTCAATTTTTTTGTATGCCTTCAATTTTTCAGGAAGAACAACAATGCTTAATACTTAAGTTTTGGGAAGAACAACAGAAAACTTTTCCTTTATGATCATATTAATCTAGTAATTAACATAGATATTAAATAAATTGTTGACAAGTTGTTGTACATATTAAACATAATATAGATAGACATAAACTTCATACAATAGAATTCATATCAGATGTTATGATACAATGAAATAGTGAAGTAGCTTATGATACTGTTCACATTACTATGTAATTTTATTACGTAATTTTATTTTGTAAGGTACTATATAAGCTCTTCAGAATGTAGTATTCGTCTCATTAATCGTTCTTTTGTCCTATGAAACACTGAAGAAATAAATTCACTGTGACAAAGAAGAAAACATATGTGGGATAGACTAATCTGCAGAAACAGAATCTGCAGAAACTCATTTAAATTCTGCGAACGCGGTGAAACGAAACCGAAAGTGGTGAAATAGAAGACCTTGGTTGCTAGCAAAGATCTATCAAAAAATTTTCTTCCTACCCCCCAACAATGTTTTTAATAATTTTTTTAATTTTAAACATTTATTACAAAAAATTGGTGGATAGGAACAAAATTTCTTCATATATCTTTGCAATCAAAGCCTTTCTATTTCACCACTTCCGGTTCCGTTTCACCGTGTTTCGCAAAAATTAAACGAGTTTCTGCAGATTCTGTTTCTGCAAATTAGTCTATCCCACATATTTCACTAGGTTTACAAAGTCTGCATGACAGATAAATCCAATGATTTTTTACCTTCAGTAGAGTTGTACACAGGCAGTCTATACATGGAACAAATGCCTGCGGGTCTGGGCAACTCATTAGCTGACAGCGGCTTATTAAATTTCTTTCCTTCCTCTCTTTGTCCGCTTGTATGTATGTCTCTTTGTGTCCTTGCTTGTACGTGTCTCTGCATGGCTGATAATCCTCTCATTAATGTCTTCATTCTTTGAGCCATGATCGTATTATTAATAGCTTATAAACTCTAATTTGCTAAGCGCAATAATGACTTCTAGCACCGGGTCACGTAAAGTCATGTAAGGTCAGGTAAGGTCACGTGAGGTCAAGTAAGGTCACGTAAGGTCACTGGAGTATTTAATATTGAATAATTAGAATCCGTATCTGTCTTGCAAATATTACGTAACCTTTAACCTCGCCCAGATTCCAGTCTAATATTTGAAAATACAGACAGGTAGCCTATATACCAGGTTCCATTTATAACTAAATTAACGCGTGGCTGTTAAAACGGCCCCAACAAATTATCCCCGACTGTTACTTCTTATGATTAGGGTTGCGACGAGATTTAAATTTTGATTAGGGTTAGAATTAAACTTAAGGTTAGTGCTAGGGTTAAGCTTAGGGTTAGTTAGGGTTATGATTACTAAATGAATTGACGGGATCGTTTTGTCGGGTTAATGATTTGAAGCCGTTTTGTCAGGGTATCAGGTTCCTTATTAGAATTAAGGGGTTTAGAATTAAGTTTAGTATCAATTTTAGTGTTGGGGTTATTATTAATTTGTGATTGATGCTAACATGGACTTAATAGTCACAATGTCAAAGCTGAGGACTATTATATATTATGAGATATATCATGTTGCCAGGCCAGGAACTTAGATGCAAATAATATGATATTTCAATAACTTATTTAATGCACATTTTGTGACAATTTTTATATACAAGCAATTAGTATAGGGTAAGTCAAAAAATAAATTTTTGTGGGATTTTGCTAGTCTTTGACCAAAGTATGAATATTATTAATGTATTGTAAGTTTAATTTGTAACTAATGTTATAAGTTTGAAGATAATTCATATTGAAGTATTATATCATCCAAAAAATTCGCACAGAATATATTGAGAGTTTAAACCATATTTATAGTTTAATCTGGCAGTGATGAATTAAAAGTTACTAAATACTATAATTAGTGGATTAAACTCACCGTAACCGTTATGAAAAAATACTCTCTTCTTTTTTTCTTCTATTTTCTTTTTAGTCGATAAATCAGTGCCGATAAGCTGTCGCCAAAATTAACAAAGTGCTGTAATCCTGTGAATTGACAACTACACAATTTGAACTTGGCCCGGTCCTTTTTCATAATCTCGACTATTGATCGGTTTCTTTTCATCATCAATCAAAATTCTCTATATATGGCTGTTCAATTGGACTAACTTACTGGACTACTTTACAGCAATTTTTATTGCTTTAGGTTAAGTTAAAATGTAGGCAACCTTCAATTGAGAAGTTCCTTGTGCCAACTTTAAGTGGTGCTTTGGCAATGTTAATACAATCACTTCCATCAATATCAAAAAAAAAGTGGAATGCTAGATAACAGTCTCCTTTAACGATTTTCTCAACCAGGGCATGCCTCGACGATGACTGAATTCTTGTAATCAATAGAAAGCAACACAGAAATTAATATATAAACCTTATAGACATCTAAAGTTGTGTAAAGTTTTGATGCGCCTCAGTAATTAATTGCAACTAACTAGTTACAACGTTTAAATATTTATGGACATTTCATATAAGCTATTTCATATATAATGATATATCATAAATTTGTAAATATAGTAACTAGATCAACGCGTGCTCGGTGACACGGGAAATAAAGTTGAGTTACAAAAGTGGAAACGGTGAAGTAAAAGATTTAAAGATCGCAAATAAGAGTAAAGATGTCTGACACGGAGAATGTGAAGAAAAAGAAGAAGACAGAGGAGGAGGAAGAGAAGGAGAATAAGAGCGAGGAGAAGAGTGAGGGCAAGGAGAAGAAGGGAAAGAAAGAGAATGAGGAACAAGAACTGGTACTTATATACTCTCTTTACTGTGTCTATCTTTTATTGTTTAATCATTTCACTCATTGCATACACAATCGTGACTTGCAAAGTCATCTTCTATATTGTTTGTATTATATTTCATCAATATTTCTTATATTCTTTCTATCTTTCGACATCTAAACGCTATAATATAGTAATATCGTCAATATCGTATTTCAGATTTTTATTAAGTCTCCCACTTTGATCGTAGAATATTTTTAGCATGAGATGTTCATTCGGCCCCTCTTCGCTTTCGTTCCTCACCGAGTTAATGTTAGAGATGGTTTAAGGTTAAAATTTGGATTCGGATTATAATTAGAGTCATGATTAAGGTTACTAGACGGATCAGACGTACTTTTCAGTTATTTTCAGAGAATTTTAGTTGATTTTTATTAAAATACAGATTTTGTATGAGCGATATTTCAAGAAACACTGATCAAAACATAAAATTTATTTATTCAAAAGTGTCGGATTGAATTTCGCGATGAGACTTGATTTATAAAATTTCTTATAGTGATGTCTGTGATGCTATTTTTACTCTTAAAACTAAATTTGGTGCGTAACTGAAGTGCTTCATCTTTGCGTTTTCTGTTATCTCTTATTGAAAATATTCTGTGGCGCAAAAGTTATTAAAGGTAGTTTATTAATGAATTAATAATAAAGGATGAAAGTAATTATTTTCGCTTCAGAAAACTTATTAATTTTTTTAAATTAGTAAAACAAAATATGAAAAATATATGTATTATTTTACAAATAATTAAAGGATATTTTAACTGTAATTTTTTTTTTTGAGAGAGAGAATTATCTATACAAATGACCTATTCAAATTTCGATGAAAATATTACATGTTCAAGAGAAGCTTCTATAAAATTGAAGTTATGAATGCATCTTAAAACAATAAAGTAATAAAATATAAAATGTAAAAAATTATAAATATATAGTGAAACATAAGGAAGTATAAAGATGAGCTTATTAACAAAATATAGCAATGCAAATTGACATTACAAAATAAATATAGAATTTACAATATTAATATTAATTAAATATTATATTATTTATTAAATATTAAATATTAATTTACAGTATACAGAAAGTTAATAGTTT